>JARKHS020012456.1:10000-55000 GCA_030143305.2 Amblyomma americanum | reverse complement strand
CTGGGGATTGCTAAGCAAATCCGATACAATCTGTGTTGCGTCTCTGTGATTGCTCTTCCTGCATTTCAAACCCGCTCGCTCCGAATGCAGCGCAATGACTCTACGAACGTTGTTAGTGGATTCGCAGATGATGTACGCGCGGGCGTTTCCACCCTGTCCGGCCACACTCTCCGCGTCCCAATGCACGAGCGGAAAATTGTTCAGGCGCGACTGCATGGCGGCGGCGAATGCGCCCTCGGAGAACAGAGCTATCGGCAAGAAGACTACAACCCTTTCTCCTCGAATGATGTGCTCGTCGAGGAGATCAAAGTAATGCGGCCACTGGCCGCACCGGCGCCCCACCTTGACAGCACACCGCCGGAGAGCCGTCGCTGTGTCTCTTCCAATGTCGGAGGAAGAAAGCAGGTCAACGACGAACGCGTTGTTTACACTGGTCCGTTGGTTTCGCTCGGCGGCCGAAGGACTGATGAACGGGCACGCCAAGCTCATCGCCAGGTGACAAGCGATTACATCTTTGAGCTGCATCTTCCCCGCAAGACGCGCTGTCTGCACTTCGCTTGCTTTTGCCGACAAGGCACGTGTTCGGTCAATAATAATAATTTGTTTTTTTGAGGGGAAAGGAAATGGCGGAGTATCTGTCTCATATATCGGCGGACACCTGAACCGCCCCGTAAGGAAAGGGGTAAAAAAGGGAGTGAAAGAAGAAAGGAAGAAGAGGTGCCGTAGTGGAGGGCTCCGGAATAATTTCTACCACCTGGGGATCTTTTAACCCGCTGCGGTGGCTCAGTGGTTAGGGCGCTCGACTACTGATCCGGAGTTCCCGGGTTCGATCCCGACCGCGGCGGCTGCGTTTTTATGCAGGAAAAACGCTAAGGCGCCCGTGTGCTGTGCGATCTCAGTGCACGTTAAAGATCCCCCGGTGGTCGAAATTATTCCGGAGCCCTCCACTACGGCACCTCATTCTTCCCTTCTTCTTTCACTCCCTCCCTTGTCCCTTCCCTTACGGCGCGGTTCAGGTGTCCAACGATATTTGAGACAGATACTGCGCCATTTCCTTTCCCAAAAAACCAATTATTATTATTATATTTAACATGCACTGACATCGCACAGCACACGGGCGCCTTAGCGTTTTTCCTCCATAAAAACGCAGCCGCCGCGGTCGGGTTCGAACCCGTGAACTCCATGTGTTTGGTCCGAGTCGCATTTGATGAGGACTATGACGCCCTTCGTAGTGCAGTATACCCTGTGAATGGGTCCTATCTAACTTCATGAATGGCATCTGCGACTCCTGAAATGTAATAATTGTTTTTGGGGGAAAGGAAGTTGCGTAGTATCTGTCTCATATATCGTTGGACACCTGAGCCGCGCCGTAAGGGAAGGGATAAAGGAGGGTGTGAAAGAAGGCAGAGAGAGAGAGAGGCCCTTTTATTCTGTTCCATGTTATAATACTCCTAAACGTTGTAATCGGAGAAAACAAAAAGGGGTATTATAACTTGGATCAGAATTGAAGGCCCGGTTAATTGTTACGAAAAAGCGTAATTACGTGCGCTGAAAGCACTGGCCCTGAGCGCGAACCGGTTAATATTTACGATGATATGCTCGCACACGATATGGAGGCGGTTATTGAATCTGGCCCCAGTCGAGATACCGATTAAAGGATATGCCTGCTCTTCTGTGCTCAAATGGAACAACGGAACAATAGTAAGGCAGTCTATGTCTTAATACTATACGAACGCGAGACCTGAAAACAATGTAAAAACCATGCACAACTTTTATTGAAGGACGCTTTGCGGCGCCCTATTTTGGTCTTTCGAGGAACATCAGATTTGACTGGTTTATGGTGTTGCTGTGAGCGAAGGCGCTGCATTCGTCCGTGCATGTACAAGAGGCACCCTGCACGCAATCGCAGTATCACAGTGCTCACTCACTTCGCATACACAGGCTAATAAAAAATAAGCTTTAGAGATTTCTTAAAATCAGGTGCCGTGTGGAGCTTGAAATCGACATCTGCATATAAGTAAAGCTGCCAGGTGGACACAAAATGAGATGATAATTCTCACCTTCAGGCTGCTAATATTTCGGAATACACTGATGAACTTTTGTAGCGAAGGCTACATTGGCCACGAACTCGCAGTTTAGCGGTGCTCGCAGTTCCACCGTGTTCGCACCGTACCACGTGACCAACCACATGACGTCATGTGACCAACCGCGTTACGAACCACGTGACCGGCCACGGCGCCACCTCCTCGCCATCTGGCGTGACGTCAGAGGAGAAGGCTAACCAAGCTATGCCTTAGCTGTCGCTACGCAAATCCTTGCATAGCCGAGCTAAGCCACTGTCAATTTTTTGTAGCCAATGCGATTAGCGAGAATATTTGTATTGAGAAAAATACAGGCGGACCTATTTTAAGGCTACCCCCTTTGGTAGAATTCGCCCAGAGCACGCGTGTTCCAGGATATTCGCCCCCAGGGCTTCCATTCATTTCGAGTAATTACGCATACAAGGCGGCGGCAGTCGATGCGAAACTCCTCCCTGGTGTGATGCAGCTGTTGCGTCCGGCGTCATTCCCATTTTCATAGCCGAAAGTGAAAGGACAACAGTTATCAGCTTCGCCGGTCGCTCTGCGTCGTTGACAGACGAAACACCGCGACACGACGGGAGGAGTTTCGAGCCGATCTTCACCGCCTTTCATGCGCAACTACGCGGCTAGAGCTGAAAATTCGGAAGCAAATGTCTCGGAACGCACTCATGCTAGGAGATTTCCACCAAATTGAATTGTGTAGGAATACGATTGCTTTTCAGTTTCCAATATGCACATGCCGGCTAACCGCTGTCAGACAAAAAGCTTTCTTTGATTTTCTTTAGGTGCCTGACGGCGAAGTTAATTTCTCACACCGCATCCTCATGTGAACGTTACTTACATGCAGAGGTAGTTTTCACTTTCCTGAAAACGTCTATTTTTTTTACAATCTATATAGCGTAATTTTAGACACCCTGTATGTAGTTATCTTATTCCAAACACCGCCAGCAGCGCATGCGCCTTTCATGATTGTGGCTTCCTTTTTGCATGTGTGTACACTCTATTTTGTCTCTCTGTTCCGCTCGTAACTCACATGTCTGCCGAACAATCTTGGAATGTTTGGCCTGGCGTCTTGGTATTAGCGATGCGGAGCTACGACGGGAGTTTTGCAACTCTCTCGTTTCGAATATAAGATATTTAAAACTGCAGGCTGAATCTCGAAACCTTGTTCGATGAGATGTTTCAACCATGCTACGACAATTCTTTTGTTAGTTTATTTGCTTCCTTGCTTCTTTGAATTTTGTTTCTCTTATGTGGGTGTGGAAAACCTCTATTCACCATGCGATTGATCGACCGATATCAATCAAAATTGTAGCCTCCACCGGTCAATACAAACTCCCTACACCTCGCTGCTAAGTAGTTTCCGTGAACTGCTAATCGAGAACTGCGGGTTTCAACGTCCGAAGCGACACATACGCTACGAATAACGCCGTAGCGAAGGGCTTCGGATTAATTTACTCCACCGGGGGCTCTTTCATTTGCACTGACTTCATAGACCGCAGGAGTGTTTTTCTATTTCGCCTCCACTGAAATATATGGCCACGACCGGGATCGAGCCTACGACCTTGGGATCTCCAGTCACTGAGGCAGCGCGGCGAGTAGTAGCAGCTTTTATGGGGCGACGCAAAGTAACACGTAGAAATAATGTCATCTCGCTTTTTTGCAACATTCTTGTGCAAAAAACAACTGAAACAAAATTTAAATCATTGTTACAAGGAAAAAATTTTTCATCCAGTGGAGCGATGCGGGCGTGGAAAGGTGCAGTACGGAAAACGCTTACATAACTTTGCCGCGAAGATATTCGTGGAATTATTTTTTTAATACCGCCGTGTGGGCCGTAGTCGTTGCGGCGGTCGACGAAGGAGTAGGGGCGAGGTGGCGGGGACCAACGGCTGCGGCAGTGACGGGAGAAGTGTCCGACGCGAGAGCAGGTAAAACAGATCGGCCTGTCATCAGAGGTACGCCATTCGGCAGGATTGCGATATCGGTACCGAGGCGAGAAGCTGCGACTGTAAGTGGCAGCTGCGATCACCGGAGGGTCCGGGCTGGCATGAGCGTTGTCCACGACGCGAGGAGAAGGGACGGCCAAGTTCGCAACCTCCTAGCCAACGACGGCTTGGATGAGGGCCAAGGTGTTGTCCGGCAGTGGCAAGGAAGAAACAGCGGGCGTCATCGCCTCCAGTTCGCGGCGCACGATACGGGTTAAGTTAGCCGGGTCGGAAGGCTGCCGCAATGTTGGCAGATCTTCACAGGAGGAGCTAGCAGCAGTGTTCGGCAGCCGGTCAAAACGGTGAGAAATGCGCCGGTGTTTGGCTTGCTCGAAACAGCGGCACACCTCAAGAACAGAAGCGACCGTGGAACAGTCTTTGCATAGAAGCAGGTTAAAGGCATCGTCGGCAATGCCTTTCAGTATGTGGCCAATTCGATCTGCTTCGGACATGTCTTTATCAACTTTACGGCACAAGGCGAGGACGTCTTGTATGTAGGCTATGTATGGCTCGGAGGAAGTTTGGGCGCGGGACGCGAGTGCCTTCTTGGCGGCGAGTTGGCGGCCGATGGGTTTTCCGAAGAGGTCGCGGAGCTTCTGCTTACATAGGTCCCATGAGGTCAAGTCATCTTCGTGGGTTTCGAACCACACTCTCGCGGTGCCGGCCAGGTAAAATATCACATTAGCGAGCATCAGCGTTGGATCCCGCCTGTTGTGCGTGCTGACGCGTTCGTAAAGGGCCAGCCAGTCGTCCACATCAACGCCGTCTGTGCCGCAGAACGTGCCCGGTTCGCGGTTGTGGGCGACGACGACCGCTGGCGGTGTTGACGCAGAGGGAGATGGCTCGGACTCGGTAGACATGTTGGCAAGACGGCGGCCACGACGGAGAGCCAGCTTGAGGTCGGGGATCGAATTTAGCAACCTCCACCAAATGATACGTGGCGGCTAGAAGCAGCAGTAGAAAGAGCAGAGGTAACCTGCTACGCAAGGAACCGATGGCTTGTAGTAGACCCTCAGCACACAAGCGCGCACCTCAGCGTCGTCTTCGTTACCAACCACTTCGTCGTCCTCCAAGCGTCCGTAGCAATACCTTTAACGCCTGTGTCGTCAGAGGTTTCCGCTAAATAAGAACATGTTTTCAAAAATAATTTTACGCTGTATTAAGTTCGTCTAAAGCAACATTGTAGTCAGTTGCCTTTACCAGAGGGGAGTATTCTTAAGGCACTCAGTTTGCTAATTACGAAAAATAAATGAGTTAAATTTCGATTATTATCTTCAGCGCAAATTTTTTTTTGTAAGATCTCGTAGCGCTGTGCTGAACAAAGTCTATTTCAAGTGGTTCCTGCAAAACAACTTCTGCGTGGTTATTTTTTTTCTTTGGCTCAAAAATAAAACCAGTAAGACTTCAAGACAGCCACGTTATGATGGGTTTCCGCACCGCGATGTTAGCACCCTCAAAGGCAGCGCGATTGAAGGAACTCAGTTTTACACTCCTAATCTCGGTTCCAAATAAAGTGCTGTGGTTCCACACAAGTTCCCGTTGAAGCCTCTGTTCATTTATTTTATCCGGAATGAGGCTCTTTCCAGCTTCTTTTTTAAGTGGGACGCACACATTTAGTAGGTTACCAATATCGCTCAAGAGAAAAGTGCACAACGGCTATATCTTACCGGTACTCACCGAAGGGGCGGAAACGTGGAGGCAACGAAAAGGGTTCAGCTTAAGTTAAGGACAGCAGAGCGATTCATGGAAAGGAAAAATAGGCGTAACGTTAAGAGACCTGAAGCGGGAAGAATGGGTGAGGGAACAAACGCCTGTTAATGAGATCCTGGTCGAAATCAAGAGGAAGAAATGGGCTTGGGCAGGGCATGGACTGCGAACGCAAGATAAACGCTGTTCCTTAAGGGTAACGGAGTTGATTTCAAGAGAAGGCAAGCGTATCAAGGGGCGGCAGAAGGTTAGGTGGGCGGGTGAGGTTAGGAAGTTTGCAGGCATAGGGTGGGCGCAGCTGGCAAAAGACAGGGTTAATTGGAGAGACATGGGAGAGGCCTTTGCCCTTCAGTGGGTGAAGTCAGGCTGATGACGATGATGACATTTTTGCAGCCCCTTTCTCTTGTTTATAACCGGAACATTAGTGGAATACGTTCATATTACTGGAACAGCCAGCTCATCGTTTTTTCTCGAAACTTCTATGTGGAACACAGTTATCAGTTACTTCTTGGCGTGCTCCAGATAGAAGTAGGTGACTCCTAACGAGATAAAAAGGCGCCGATCTGCGCGTTGGGAGACCTCTATTTTCTTTGGCCGCTGGGCAGGTGACCAGAAGGCGTGTGATGACTGGGAGACAATGGCCTGAAAGTTCTAGCTGGAACGAGGCTGCCGCTCTCTTCGCCTCAGCTGGCGGTGACGGCCCTGCGTATACGTTCGCTCTATGTTTTTTGCCCTTCGATTCTGTAAATTTCTAATAAAGTTCAGCGCCCTGGCATACCGGCACGCGGAGTTGGTGTTTATCGCTGCTGTGCGGATACATACCCCAGGGCTGCTTTCAGCAATCCTCGGTTTGACTGCGGCTTTCATTGCGGCCCCGGCGGCTTCCCCGTTGACCGGTGGCCATCTTGATACTTTCGCCAGCCGTGCGCTTGTCCCTTAGGGCGGCGTAGATTCTACTTCTCAGACTCGCACTCCCGTGCCATTTGTCGACCCTCTACTTAACCTGCGCGTGTCTCGATGGGCACTCCCTTCGCCGAGCCTGTTCGCTGTGCCGAAGTCAACGCAAGTCAGACTGGGTTGAAGTGACGACAGTAGTGTGCGTACACGTAGTTTCGGTAGCCTCTCCAGCGTCGACCACCAGCCCTGCATATTCTAAGCCTTCGATCAACTTCAAGAGCGTATGGAGTGTCGTGGTGTTGTAACAGGATTTCAGTTCAGTTTTATTCCTTAAAGGCCTCCATTCAACGGGGTGTTACATAAGGGGTGGGATAACAGCTGAGTGTAGGAAAACAAACGGCGATGAGTATTTAGCATTGAAGATGATCAGTTACACAACCTTTGAAAGCAGATGATGAGGCGATGTCGACGATGGCGTAGGGTAGGCGGTTGCAGTCTGTAGCTGTTCAAAAAAAAGAAGGAAGCAGAAAACATAGTAGTATGCGATGGCGGGCGCGCAACTTGAAGGGGATGACTGGTGCGGTGAGCTATGTGCGCTGCCGGTGTGATTATACGGTGCTTGATTGACGAGGGATTTCTACGCGGAAAGCGCTTCATTGAGCTTACCGTGAATCATTCTTTTGAACGAATGACTAGTTCCGGTAAATGTGCATCGTTTGTGTGACTGTAAATTAAGAAACCACGTTTTTTGGTGCGAATGCAGTTCTAGCTGCATACTCGGCGAAAGCTGTGGGATGAGTGAAGGCTCGTGGCGGGTCACGTGGCTCAATTTTCAGCGGCTGTGAAAAACCATTAATTTTTTTGGTTTCTGAGGAAAGGAAATGGCGCAGTAATTATCTCACATCATGGTGGTAACCAGAACCGCACCATTATAAAAGGGAGAAAGGTGGGAGGGAAAGAAGAAGAGGTGCCGTAGTGAACGGCTCCGGAATACTTTTGACCACCTGGGGATCTTTAACGAGCACTGACATCGCAGGCACAGGGGTTCCTACGCGTGTCGCCTCCGTCGAAACGTGGCCGCCGCGGCCGGGTTCGAACCCGGGTACTCCGGATCAGTAGCCGAGCGTCCTAACCACCCAGACACCGTGGCGTGTCTGTGAAAGCAGCTGTAAAAAGAGTTGGCAGTGGCCCTGAAGGTTGGGGATGTGATTATGGCATACCATGGCATGGTTCATGCTCAAATATGGCATGGAATGCCCGAAACTTGACCTTGAAGTCACCTTGGCCAAAATCAGCGAGAATTGAATGGTGATTTCCTAACATGTAGTAGGCACGTCCCTCATGTGACCCATGCCCAAATATCGCACAGAAAACCCAAATTTTACCTTGAAGTTTCTGGAAGAAATCTACGAAAATTAAATGGTGGGTTGCTAAGGTATAGCATGGCGCATCCCCAACAAAGTCTATGGCAAAATATGGCATGCACCACCCATATTTTTCTCTTTGTAATGACATTGACCGAATTTGTCAGCCGGTGAATGAGGGTGTGCTCGGGTGGAAGACAAGTTTGACCTAATCTCAAAACGGAATTGGCCTACCCCAAAAAAACGTTTTGGCCTATCCTCAAAATTTGCGCGGTCCAGCCCTAAATATTTGAAAATTGTGTTGACCCACTTCCGGAACCGACTTGAGACACCCCCAAAATAGGCTCGGGCCACTCCAGTAAATTTCAAAATTGAGTTCACCCACGCTCAGAACCGACCTGGGACATCCTAGAATTGGTGTGACCCACCCCTAAAATTTGCATTGCCTCAGAAATTTGGGTGTCACATTGTGTTCGGCAGTGGTAAACCGCCAGCCATTTTTTTTATTGCTGTACGTGGAAGGCTGCTCATAAGTGCATACTATGAAAAACGGGGAGGGTATTTTGTCCTGATATATATATGAACGCTAAGAGCAGTTGGTCTGTACTCCATCAAAAATGATCGACTTTCGCTTTGAACGACGTGCCTTGAGACAACGGTTCCGTTTTATGCTACTTTCAAGTTTGATCCTTCATTATTGTAACGTTTTGTTAGGTTCTGAATAGAGAGGCGTCTTTCTAATACAAAATTTCCTCAGAGGTCCGACTTCCGTCAGCATCTTTTCGCTGCATAAGCAATGAGAACGCGAAAATGGTCTAAGAAAATGCTTTTATGGAGAATGTTGCAAGCCTACAATAATAAAGCTGTTCCATATCTGTGCTTATAACTTCTTTGCATTCTTGCTATGCAACTGGTAGTAATTATTTGCGTCCTGTATACACGTATATCTGTCAGGATTTCAAAGTAAAGCATTTCTTTCGCGTAATATTTTAAACATATGAACAGGCTTTTTTCGCGGTAGTGATGCATATCTTTGTCGGAGAACCAATTTTCACAGCCGAACAATAATCTCGCTTTTCTGTGCAGAACTGCTTGATTAATCGTTTTTTAAGGAGCACTCTATTCTTATCCGGCTGTATATAGGACGGCTTGATTGCAATATTCACCGAGCATGTGTCTTCACTTTCATTTGCAAACACTTTTGACCTGAAAAAGCGGCACGACGCCAGAATAATTACTTACGATCAAGCTGCATGACTGAATATACCGGATGCTTCATCGAAGGTTAACCCAAATTTTCAAAAACATGATTTTTTAGTTGTGAAGGCGTATTTTGCAACACAATAATACCGGCGCCGGAGGACATTAGAAAAGAGTGAATAATGTTAACTGGTTGGCCAGCTAGCTAATTTCTGATAGCTAATTTTTGAACTATTACAAGCAGGCACCTGATTGCAAATAGAGATTTCTTGCCGGTCATTGGTAATACCCATGTAAGTTTTCATAATTCACAAAACGCGATTGCTCTCGACGCTGTGGCCCAACAAATTTTGGCTACATAGTTCCAGAATGCATGCTCTTTCGAAAGCATGCAGGCAAAGGAACCCCTCCAGTGCGCATCTCATGTCGAAATCGGTAAATTTTGTTGAGCCGCAGTGTTAAGAGTAATCGAGTTTACGATATTCTAAACAACTGATATGGCTATTACTAGTGACCGGATACACATCTCTGATTGCAGCCAGGTGTCTAAGTGCTGAAGTTAAAAAGTTAATTGCCAGAAATTTCGTAAACGCCTTACTAGTTAACATAATTCGCCTTTTTGTGCCACAGGGGCCGCCCCAATACCTCACGAAGTCTATTTTAAAAAATGCTGGTTCACCTTCGCTAAAACACTTGGCATATTCTAAAATGCCCTATGTGCACTGCAATTTTTCCAGTCTGTAGTGTAAACAGTTTGAGTATATATATACTCAAATCCTCCGTGAAAAAAAACGCATTATTCACAATGGTAGTTCCGCGATCTGCCGAGCATTTCATTTTGTCAGAATTATGACACAGCAAGTAGGGCGATAAACCCGTCGACGGGTTGTGGTATAAAGCGCAGATAATTTGCTGCGCGAGAAAAAAAACAACAGCAACGCAAGGACTTACCGGCTCTAACACCGGAGTCTTGTTCACAATGATAGCGAAAAGTAGCGGTAGAATATTGAATGACCGCTTTAATACGGCGTATGACGGACACCATGCGCCTTCAGTATTCTGATCGAAAATTTCCATAGTAGCGATAAAGCGTGTGCGCAGTCTTGAGTATAATCAGCGGCTTCGATTGGTACGATTTTACACAGTGACAAAGAACTCGCCTTTCTAGAACGGTATTATTGTCACTGCGTTTCCTGAACTGTACTGACACTACTTTTGCATTATGACAGGCCTTAGTTCTGTCATATAATCCGACAGCTTCCTTCTATTCTGACTCAGCTACTACCCAATCACATATATCATTCTTGAAAAAGGTTTGTAGCGTAAGCCAGACCGGCCGAGGTTGAGCAGCTTCGCGTGGCTCCTGGAGAGCCGTGCTGCGCATGCGCTAGCAGCAGTGACGTCACACGGCGCACAGCTGGCGCGCCGGACTCGCCGCCGCGGCGCGCGCCTCGCCGGTGTGCGCGTCCTCTGGAAACCCCGCCACGTGACCGGTCGCGTGACGAACCGGGTGACGATCCACGTGACCAGTCACAGCGCCACGACTCCGGCAGCTGCCCCACACCACGTTACCGAACACGTGGCCAACCACGTTGTCAACCTCCGCAGACTCACTGAATAAAAAAAAACCCTATGTCGAGGCTGGGAATCGAGCCCAGCGCTACCGAACCAAGGCCTTTGGCGTTTGAGGCGAAGACGGCTCAATTTTTAACCGTGAATAAAGGCGCATATAATGAATGCGCACGTTTCATATATTAACTGTTCCGAACCAAATGTCCCCGCGCTTACGCTACGTATATCCTGGCCTAACAGGTCTAGGCCATCATCAATGTTTTCTTGCCCCTTAGCCTTCTTACTTCTGACATTGAACCGCAGTGGTGGCCAGTGGTTGGGCATCCGCCTCGCATGCGCGAGGTGCAGGGTTCGATCCTCACTGCCGCCGGGTACCTTCCGAACATGGAATGAATACAAGCTACCACTGGCCTGGTGCTCGGCTTAATGAGAGTGAAATTCTTGGGAAACGGGTCTTTGACCCTACCTTGGGCAAACGAAACACCCCTGTGTCATGGTGCTCCTTAACCGCAGATGCCTTCACGCCCTCAAGATTCACTATCATTATCATCATCACTTCTGACGCTCTTTCCGCGGAAATGAATTTCTTGCCTCTTAGGTGCCCCGCCGCGGTGACTCAGTGGTTAGGGCATTCGACTACTGATCCGGAATTCCCGGGTTCGAACCCGACCGCGGCGGCTGCTATTTTATGGAGAAAAAACGCTAAGGCGCCCGTGTGCTGTGCGATGTCAGTGCACGTTAAAGATCCCCAGGTGGTCGAAATTATTCTGGAGCCCTCCACTACGGCACCCATTCTTCCTTTCTTTTTTTACTCCCTCCTTTATCCCTTCCCTTACGGCGCGGTTCAGGCGCCCAAAGTTATACGAGACCGATACTGCGCCATTTCCTTTGCCCAAAAACCAATTATTATTATTATTGCCTTCTAACTTTGTATCTGCCTCCTTGTTTTGAAACTGCCTTCGCTGAGGCGAGTTTTATCTGTCTTTTTTTTTCTTTTTTTTCTCTATCCGCTGTCGCTGGTTTTTTTCTTTTTTTTTCTCTATCCGCTGTCGCTGGCTCCAATTCATTTTACGGCTCTGAGTTTTGTTATGATGTGCTCGTGATGGCCGTGTTTCAGCACCATTCGGAGAGAGGCGCTTTTCTTCCATCATTTTGTATATTTTTGTTCTTTTATCGTTTATGTTTACTTCCTCTTGTCACTTGCGTCACAGCTGGGGTCGAATTGTATAAACTGTACATTTTGCATTCTCTATTTCCCGTCCATTTAGTCCTTTCTTTCTCTTAGGTCACTCCGATATGCCCGCGGCTTTCAAACATCAGTCGGCAGCGGCTCGGCCACTGGATGGTTGATACGCAGCCAATGCCGAGGTCCGGTCGCCAACCACCCAATGGCAGATGTTTGAAAGCCACGGGCATATTGTAGTCACCAATGAGAGAGACGAAATGGACGCGAAATGGTAAATGCAAAAATTGATGATGGCCTAGCCCTCTTAATCCAGGATATGCGTAGCGTAAGCGTGGCGACACTTGGTTCGGTAGAGTTAATATATGAAAGTTGCGCATTCAATACATGCACCTTTTTTCACGGTTAAACCTTGAGCCGTCGTGGCGGAGTTCCCATTGGGAACGCCATAAGAATGATGGAACCATGCCTCGCGATAACCTATTTATTTCTCTACAGTCTGGAGCAATAGACCTTGTTCACTTATTCGTGCGTCAGCTTGTCTCGCGTTTTTTCTCTTTTTCAAATCTTCAAACCACCCTTTCTTATTAGGCGTCTCAGTGCTAATTTGCCCTTCCTGTTCACACCGACGGGCCACGCTCGTGAGGGGCCTTTATGGGGATTCCTTAAGGAAGTTGCTGACACCTTCAATTTCCTCACTGTGCGCTTTTCTTTAGACTATCTGTATAGCCTCTCCGGTAGGCAGATGACTCAGACCCTTACAGAGTATTTGTTCCCTGCAGCGTTGTATCGGCAACCTTTTCTGGAGTTCCTTGAAACCCCTCTTCTAAAACGTGTTAGGCTAATGCGCATTTCTTCTGCCGCGAGAACATTCTTTTTTAAGTTGCACACGTCAGCGCTGCCTGTGAAGGCATGGCTTCATGCCAAGGAGATGCTTGCGCCATTGTCTCCTGTGCAGTACACAAGAGACAATTGACCATTGTTTTGTTCTGTGCATTGATGCTATCTTCTTCTGGAACATTTTACAACGAACTTTTAAAAAGGGCATTGACATCACACCTTACAGTATTCGTTTTTTGCCCCCGGACAAAAACAGGGACAAAAACAGTGCTGTGCCATATGATCTTTATCCCTTCCCTTACGGCGCGGTTCAGGTGTCCAACGATATATGAGACAGATACTGCGCCATATGAGACAGATACTGCGCCCAAAAGCCAATTAATATTATTATTATTATCATATGATCTATTTATGTTACTGGGACTATTTAGGCTCTGGAAGAGCCACTTGATAGACCACCACGCCGAATCACCACGGTCGCCGAAATCTTTGTTTCGTGAACAATGCGCTTTAGAGTGTGGAGTATATGCTGGCCTGCACGAGCCGCCTAGAGCTGGCTCCCCTGTCGGGATGCATCTGTGAGCCTCCCAGATTTTTAAGTTTTGGAAGGAGGGTTCATGCAGGGTTAGGTGGCCTGGTGTGGCGGAGGGGTAGCGTCCCCGCCTCATGCGCCAAAGCCCTTGTTCGTTTCCCAGCCTCGACACATTATTTTTTAATTCAGTAAGTGTGCGCGGGGGGGGGGGGGGGGGTTGACCACGTGGTTGGTCACGTGGTCGGTCGCCTTGTGCAGAGCAGCTGCTGGCGGCGCGGCGCCGTGGCTGGTCCGTGGTTCTTCACGCGGCTGGTCACGTGGCCAGTCACGTGGTTCGTCACGTGGTGCGGTTTCCAGAAAATGTTCAGATAGGCGAGGCGCGTGCTGCGGCAGCGGCTCCGGCGCGCCAACTGTGCACCGTGGTACGTCACTGCTCCTCGCGCATGCGCAGCACAACTATCCAGGAGCCACGCGAAACTGTTCAACCTCGGCCAGTGTAGCCCACGCTAAAAAAATTGACGCCTTATAGAATACGGCCCCTGATGTTTATAAACGCTCCTCTTTGCTTGCAATGAGTTGTTCGTAGTTTAGCGCCAGTCCTGCAGGTTGCTTTTCTTTCTGTCTTGATTTGTTCGCGCTGCCTCGCTCCACACCAGATTTGTCACGCGACGCTCAGGAATTTTTCTTTCTTTAGCTTTAGCAGCTTAATTACGCCCGCTGCAGGAAAAATGACTCTCCCACGTCTCTCCAATCAACCCTGTAATTTGTCAGCTGTGGCCACCGTACCACCACAAAGTTATGAGCCTCATCTGCCCACCTAACCCTCTGCCACCGCCTGCTACCCTTGCCTTCACTTAAAATTAACTCTGTTAACCTTAAGGACCACACTTTGTCTTACATTAACATAATATGCCTTTCCCAAGCCCATTTCTTCCTCTTGAATTCGACTAGGATCTAATTAACCCGCGTTTGTTCCCTCACCCACTCTACCCTCTTCCGGTCTCTTAACGTTACGCCTATTGTTTTTTTTTCATACATCGCTGCCTTTTCCTTTACTTAAGTAGAACCATTTTCGTTAGCCTCCCTGTTCCTCCCCATAGGTGAGTACTGGTAATATACATCTGTTGTAAATTTTTCTGTGGTCAACTGCTATTCATGCTCTGAGAGGACCTGCCATATTCGCTCCGACCATTCTTATTCGTCTAGTTATTTCCCTCTCATGATCCTGGTCAGCGGTGACCACCTGCTCTAAGTAGACGTATTCCCTCACCGCTCCCAGCACCTCGCTTCCAATTGTACATATCTTCCCTTGCGAGACTGTTGAACATTACTTTGGTTTTCTGCGTGTTAATTTTTAGACCCAACGTTCTGCCCTACCTGTCGAACTCACTGATCATGCTTTCCATTCCATCTCCCGAGCGACCTAGCGAGGCAAGGTGATCAGCGAATCGCGGATTACTTTAATCGGGATACGTTCTATCAATCTGTCCATCATCAATCTATATACATAGCTTATCAATCTATGCGTCATTAATCTATCAATTATTATCAATCTCGATAGTATCAAAGGCCCTATTGGTCACTCCTGGCCACGACCTGACCATATACAGAGCGACTAATAGCAGCAGGGCTTTGAGACTGTTTCGAGACTTTCTTCTTTTAGACAGCGTCGCATAATTTGGTCTCTGTGTTTGCTGGTCGGCGCTCGCGCAATACGCATATCTTCATTCTCGAAATCTGGCGCCACGCCGCTTTATCACTTTGTGGATGCAAGACGCGACCATATTTATCTCCACTGATCGAATCCAGGTGGAGCCGATTCTACGTCGTTCCGGAATGTTCTAGTAACTTTGCACGCTTTATCTCCAAAGTTCGCTATCAGCCTCAAAGTGAGCGAGGTCGGGAGCGGCGGGCATTCTGTAAGACGACCGCCTAGCACACTTGTTGCTAGGCGCGCAGTGATTCAGTCCATTGCGGCGCATTTCCAGCCCAGGTAACGACTTTTGTTTAAACATAATTTAGCAGTCTTTCTGCTCTCTGGATCGCAGTCTCCACTTCATGACATCTGGTGGAGGTGCTGGGTGGCCTTCTATGAACCGGACACCCCATTCAATTCGTGACGGCAGCCCTTTGCACGAACCGGAGGACGAGCCAGAAGTTAACCGAGCAGCCGAAGTCTCGAGGGAGAGCAGCTTGAGTTTGGGACCCTGCCGTGCCACACCCAACAAAGAAAAGGCGCCGCAACGTCAACCATGGCCTCGTCACACACGTCGATCCCGATCGTCCTGCAGCAGCCGCCTATGCCGCAAACATTCAGTCGCTCCCCCGGGCGAAGACCCCGAGGAATGGTTGGGCCGATTTGAGCGCGTTGCATCGTTGAACAGTTGGGATGATGATAATAAGTTAGGGCACGTATTTTTCTCAGTGAAGAGCTCAGCACGCGCCTGGTACGAAAACCACGAGTAGACCCTGATGACATGGGGGCTATTCAAGAAGCAAGCTCTGAAGGTGTTCACCAGTGTCGTGAGGTAAGAAAGAGACGAACGACTCCTCGAGTCCAGGATCCAGCTTCCGAACAAGCCCGTCCGCGGTTACGTCAAAGAGATAAAGCGCTTCTTTCCCCATTCCAAACCGGAGATAACCGAGGACAAGAAAGTTAAGTTTTTAATTCGCGGCGTAAAAAAACAACTCTTTGCCAGCCTAGTCCGGCAGCCACCAAAACCCGCCAAGGAATTTATGCAAAAATCATGCACCATCGAAAAGACCCTCGAAGCCAGGGCTCGGCAGAACAACCACCCATCCTATGTCTGTGCAATTCGTCCCGACACGACGACCCCCACCAGCGACAAAATCCCAATCAGCACCGCACATTTCTGCAATCGCCAAGCTGAAGTACTGCTGACTATAACTTCACAGAAGAATACCGGCACATCAACAGAGGAACGACGATTGCTGTCTTCGACGAAATAGCCGACGTACGAGAATCCTTCGCCTTCTCCGATTCATCCGCAGAAGGTGTGCCTGACCAAGAGAACTCGCCAACTTTCGACATCGACCCAGTCCTGCACCGGAAAAGACAAGGCCAGATCCGCGATCGCCTTCGAAGCTACATCGAGTGTTTTTTGTCATCGCCGAAGGTATGACAAACACCTGTTGCCAAGCATCGCATTATAACCGACCAGCACGCCCGACTTCACCGCCAAAGCCGCTACCGAGTATTGCTGCAAGAACGACAAGCCATTCGGGACCAAGTGGAAGAAATGCTTCGCGACGACGTCATCCAGCCTTGAAACAGCCCATGGGCAGCACCAGTTGTTCTTGTCAGAAAGAAAGACAGTACATTTCGATTCTGCGTTGATTACTGCCGCTTGAACAACATAACAAAGAAGGACGTCTACCCCCTCCCGAACATCGACGACATACTGGACTGGGTCTGTAAAGCCAAGTATTTCTCATCGATTGACCTCAAGGGCGGCTACTGGCGAATTGAGCTCGATTAAAGATATCGCGAGAAGACCGCATTCATCACTATGTGTGGCCTCTTCGAGTTCAAGTTGATGCCATTTTGACTGCGTTCCGCACCAGCGACGTTTAAGCGAGTAATGGAAACAGTGCTGGCAGGCCTCAAGTCGCAAATTTGATTTATTTATATGGCGTCATTGTCATCGCCTCGAACTTTGAGGAGAACCTGAAAACCCTTCGAACAGCACTGGACGCAGAGAAGTGTCACTATGCCTATGATGGGCTACTGTTTCTAGGCCACATCGTTAGCAAGGAGGGAGTACGCTTAGACCCGCAGAGAACAGCTGCTATTGAACAGTTTCCACCGCCGGCCGATAAGAAAGCTGTGCGCAGATTCCTCGGACTGTGCCCGTACTACCGAGGATTTGTGATGAGTTTTCGGACATCGCCAAGCCTCTGACACAACTACAAAGGCAGACGTGCCATTTAAACGGGAAGCGCTACAGGCAAAAGCTTTCAAAGAACTTTAGCGTCGTTTTACAGTCCCTTCCAATCCTCGCACTCTTTGACGAAAACGCCGAGACAGAAATTCATACCGACGCAAGCAGCGTGGGCCTAGACGCCGTCCTCGCTCAGATAACTGACGTACTGGTAAAAGTAATCGCATACGCTAGCCGTTCGCTGTAACGAGACCGAGGCTAACTATTCGACAACTGAGAAGGAGTGCCTTGCCATTGTTCTGTATCGGTCAGGCGGTCTGATAAGATTGTACCAGCAATGATGTGTGTCTGACCGGCATGCAACATTATCTATAAAAGCACGCTGCTACCTCGAATAAAGAGTTTTTTGCGTTGCTGCCACAGAAGCGTCTGTCTGCTGCGTAGGACAGAACAGCCATCATCTGGGCAACGTCAAAATTCCGACCCTACTTGTACGGACGACCGTTCAATGTGATCGGCAATCACCACGCGCTATGCTGGCTTCCCCATTTGAAGAACCCCTAAGGTCGCCTCGCTCGCTGGAGTCTGCGCTTCCCGGAGGTTCACCTCACCGTCGTTTACAAGTCCAGACGCAAGCACTGTGACGCCGATTGCCTCTCACGAGCCCCTTTAGATGCACCTCCGCCGGACGACGATGAGAACGCTTTGCTGGGACCCATCAGCCCCATCTCTTTCGCTCAGCAACAACGCTCGGACACCGACCTAAAACGCCTCCTCGAGTACATGGAAGGCAAAGTTTCTCCTCTCCCCGCCGCAATCAAGCAAGGACCTTCTTCCTTTTCTGTACAGAAAAATGTCCTCATGAAGAAGAACTTCGCAGAGAACAAAACATCATATCTCCTTGTTTTAGCTGCTTGTCTGCGCTATTCGTCTGGTCAACCTCCCTCCATCCCTTTCCTCCTCCTCCTCCACGAAGAAATTTTACAGGCTTCAGACGACGAGCCGACAGCTGGTTATCTCTAGTTTTCTCGCACCTTAAGCCTAATTCACGACAATTATTACTGGCCCGACCGTCTGCCGATGTCGCACACCATATGAAAACCTACCGAGATTGTCAGCGACGAAAGACTGCTCCCACACGACCAGCAGGATTTCTAAACCCCAATGAACCTCCCTCAAGGCCCTTTCAGCAGATAGGCATGTCCTTCTTTAGGCCGTTTCACATGATGCGATTGTTGCCGCAGCGCAGTGCGATTTCTGCCGCTGTGCGACAGAAATGCGCGTCGTTCTCGTCGTAGGGCCACTGCGACAGACTTTCAACAAGTTGGTCGCACTGTCGCAGCGTCGGTGCGGTCGCAGCGATGGCCACAGTAGTCAGCCAATAGGAGTTCAGCGACATGACAGGAAAATCTCAAAAACGTTTTATTGAACTCAATAATACATCACAGCTCAATATTATTACTCATGATTATGAAATCAACGCCTGCGACGATGTTTGTCATTTATTGCAGCCAAAGAATTTTCGTCCACTGAAAGGCCGCACCGACGCTAAGGTGTCGATGGCACCGACAGAAATCGTTCGCATGTGAAACGGCGGCTGCGATTACCGTCGCAACAACAGTGCGACCGGGCCGTAATTTTTCGTTCCCGTCGCGCCAGGTGAAACAGGCTTTTGGCCCTTTCCTGAAGTCAACGTCTGCAAACTAGTGTATCATAGCGACCGACTACCTGACCCGCTACGCCGAGACACAAGCTCTACCGAACGGAACAGCAGCAGAAGCCGACAAATATTTCGTATAATGCATTTTTCTGCGACATGGCGCCCCCGATGTGCTCATCACGAACAGAGGAACAGCTTTGACAGCGGAACTAACGAAACCATTGTGCGTTACAGCTAATCCAACCACCGGGAGACAACTGCATAGCATCCGCAGACCAACGGACGACCGAGCGCCTGAACAAAACCATCATTGATATGCTCACCGTGTGTCACGATGCCGAACATGAAACCTGGAACGTCATCTTGCCTTACGTCGTCTTCGCCTACAACACCGAAGTGCAGGAGACAACCCAGATGACGCCTATTAGGCTCGTCCATGGCAGGGAGGCCACGACCACGCTAGACGTCTTGCTGCCCAACGTTACCGAAGAAGAGAACATCTACGTCGCCACCTACCTTCAACGCGCAAAAGAAGCCCGTTAACTTCCCTGATTAAGAATCGTAGAGCAGCAGCGGACCCACGCCAGGCGCTGAAACCTACGAAGATGCAACGCGGAATACAAACCAGGAGACAGAGTCTGGGTTTGGACGTCCACTCGCCTCCGCGGATTCAGTGCAAAGCTGTTGCGCCGCTATTTCGCCCCGTACAAGGTTCATCTTCGGCTAGGTGAACTGGACTATGAAGTCGTCCCGTACGAAATGACTGCATCCCAGCGAAGCCGTGTACGACCAGAAGTTGTCCATGTCGTCCGTCTAAAGCCCTATTATGCGCGCTATTAATTCGTTGTTTATTTTGCACAATCCGTTCTGTTTCTAGTCGCCTTATGTTTTAAAGCATGTAGTAGATGCTTCTTTGAGAGGGGCGAAATGTCGCCATCCCTTCTAGTGCTTGTTTATTCGTTCTTCAAAGCTGCCACCACGCCACTTTATCAGCTTTTGAATGCAACCCTTAGCGAAAAAATTCTATGCTAAAAATGCATTTCGTATACATTGTGTTACTTTCGTATTAATTTTGCATTTTTTGTCCCTATGCATGGAGGAAAAACGCTAAGGCGCCCGTGTGGTGTGCGATGTCAGTTCACGTTGAAGATCCCCAGGTGGTCGAAATTATTCCGGAACCCTCCACTACGGCACCTCTTCTTCCTTTCTCTTTTCACTCCCTCCTTTACCCTTCCCTTACAGCGCGGTTCAGGTGTCCAACGATATATGAGACAGATACTGCGCCATTTCCTTTCCCCCCAAAACCAATTATTATTATTATTATTGTCCCTATGCATAAATTGCCATTCGAATGCTTTCTAAGCATGCTAGGAGTACTATTTTCAACATTCTTACAAGCGCATAATAATAATAATAATAATTGGTTTTTTGGGAAAGGAAATGGCGCAGTATCTGTCTCATATATCGTTGGACACCTGAACCGCGCCGTAAGGAAAGGAATAAAGGAGGGAGTGAAAGAAGAAAGGGAGAGATGTGCCGTGCTGGAGGGCTCCGGAATAGTTTCGACCACCTGGGGATATTTAACGTGCGCTGACATCGCACAGCACACGGGCGCCTTAGCGTATTTCCTCCATAAAAACGCAGCAGCCGCGGTCGGGTTTGAACCCGGGAACTCACATCCGCCTTACAAGTGCATCAAAAATGAATTTTCTGTCCGCTTAGTATATTTATTATACATCAAAAATATACTAACATACACATTAAATGCAATAAAAATATACTAAAAATATACAATACAATGAATATATGAAAATATTCAACAAATAAATTAAAAGTATACACGAAATATACATTAAATACATCACACTACATAAAAATACACTACAAATATACAATTATTACATTAAAACAATATTCACTTTGGCTCGGCTTAAAAGATGTGCGCTAGTCGGATTCGCCGGAAAACACTGATCAATGTTGTCAGCAGGAGAAGTAATGACTGAACTGATTGTAAGCATCGGGAGACAAACAATCCTAGAGAAAGCGCGTTGTCAACCGGAATTCTATGCCAATGAAAGATTATGTGACGTGAACGGAAAAGATGTCGCCACGCAGGAAATACTGACAGAAAGTGACGTCAGCAAACGGGAACTGCTCCGAGAAGCGTGACACTTGGCTTGGCTATATACCCCCCCAGAGGAGAAACATTATCTTGGCCATTGAGGAGCTTTTTGCACAAAGACTGTGTGGGCCCCAAATTGTCGCACAGGCGTCGGAGTGTTCGCGTTCGAATCTGCGTTCTATCTAGAACCGAATTTTTAGTCCTAACTTGCGTCAGGCATCGGTCAGCAATCGAAATATCAACAAACAAATACATGGACTTCTATGGGAGCCGGTCAGCCTTGCCAGCTGGGGGCCTTTTCGCTGGCATGCTCGGGCCCGGAGGCGCACATGGCGCTGTTGCCGGTATAATGTTATCACGCTGTCCACACGTAATTCAAATAAGTGGTGATTGCCTTTCCGCTAGAAGATAACATAAACTAATGGACGACAGAAAAGGGAAGAACTGTTCCAGGAAACGTGATTTTGAGCACTAGGTTGTTCCACGGCAGCTTTAAGTGTGCTGCAAATATGCTGATGCGGACAGCCCATTTGTTACAATTGAAGTGTACCACGCACGAATTAATTTTGTATTTACGGACGTACACTTCAAATGTATTGCGAACACGTCATTTCCCGAAAACGGATTTCGAGCACTAACTGTTCACCCGCCGCGGTGGCTCAGTGGTTAGGGCGCTCGACTACTGACTGAGCCGGAGTTCCCGGGTTCGAACCCGACCGCGGCGGCTGCGTTTTCATGGAGGAAAAACGCTAAGGCGCCCGTGTGCTGTGCGATCTCAGTGCACGTTAAAGATCCCCAGGTGGTCGAAATTAATCCGGAGCCCTCCACTACGGCACCTATTTCTTCCTTTCTTCTTTCACTCCCTCCCTTATCCCTTCCCGTACGGCGCGGTTCAGGTGTCCAACGATATATGAGACAGATACTGCGCCATTTTCTTTCCCCCAAAAAACCAATTATATTATTATTATTATTATTATTATTATTATTATTAATATTATTATTATTATTATTATTATTATTATTATTATTATTATTATTATTATTATTATTATTATTATTATTATTATTATTATTATTATTATTATTATTATTATTATTATTAACTGTTCAACGGCAGCTTGAAGTGTGCTGCAAATGCGTTTACGCGGACATGTAGTCAAGAGTTTGACGAAACGTCGTCTGGTCAGGTAGAGGCATAATAAAAACATAGGGTCACTGACCAAGTCAAAATTTTAAAGAAACGTATTGAATACGTTTCTTTAAAATTTTGACTTGGTCAGTGACCCTATGTTTTTATTACGCGGACATGTCATTCGTTAGAATGGAAGTGTACTTTGGTAGAATTATGGTGGTATTTGCGAAAGTACACTTTCAGTACATTAGCAACGTCAAAGGTCATTTCCGGAAACGCGATTTAGAGCCCTAGATTGTTCTACTGCAGATAAAAGTGTGCTTCAAATATGCATAAAAGGACGGCCCGTTTGTTAAAACTGAAGTACACTTCACACGAATTAATTTCATATTTACAAAAGTACACATTTAACACCCTGACAAGATGCTAAAACCGCATACATACTTTTTCACGTGTTTGAAACGTGCTCGAAACACTGTGTAAGTGACGTATACTTCGAATGAATTAATTTCTTATTTATGAAAGTACACTTTTAATATATTGACAAGATGCTAAAACCGCATTCTTATTTTTTTCATGTACTTGAAATGTGCTCGAAACAAGCTGTAAGTGACGTATTTTTGGCCAAGCTTAAGAATATAATTCGAATGCCAAGCACCAAATTTCAGAAACCTATATCCGGCTTACATTTAGTGCACTCATGAATACAAAATATGTTTAAAACACAGTATAAATATCCCGAATTATATGCCAAACGTATTAGTTTTCGCTAAGGGTTAAGACGTGAGCAGATTGATCTTGATTGATCGCTACAAGGCGGAGCCGATTCTATCTCATTCCAAAATCTTCTAGTACTTGCACGCTTTATTTCGAAACTTCGCTATCACCTTTAAATTGAGCTCGGCCGGGATCGGTGGGCATTCTGTTCGACAAACGCCGAACGCCCTTGTTGCTACGTCGCCGCCGAGTAATTCAGTCCATTGTGGGCGCGTCAGCCCAAATAAAGAGTTTTGATTAGACGCCATTTTCGCTGTCTTTCTGTTCTCCGGATCGCAGTCACCACTTTGTGGCAATATACGGTCCAGCGTTTCACTGATGCCTGGAAAGTGTGATACCGCAGCTCGCTTGTTTTTAACTGTGGTAGGACGTTCCGCTGGACTGTTAGGTAGGCGATTAAGAGAAAGTATTCGCACAAAGACAAATGGGACGGATGTAATCCGGCTCAGCTGCCTGGTATTCTCGTCAGACGCACGAAGCAATCACTGGACGGGAAACAGAGAGAGAGGAAAAGTGATTTAATGAAAGGAAACGCGAAGAGGTCGGCCGGCGGTAATGTGACCCTGGCCTGCTGCTCCACATTGGGTAAGGGGGAAAGGGAAGTGAAAGAAGAGTAAGGGTGCGAATGGAGGGCGATGAGGTCATAATACAATGAATTGCTTTTAAGGGGTCTGAGTTAGAGGAGAGTACGCACACATTAGGGACACTCATTTCGCGTGCCGACATGTAGCACATGGAGCGCATGCCTTCCTCATGCAGCATATGCGTTACACACACGCCGCGCACGATCAGAGAAGGGCTCTGCGCACTCTCACGTCCCGGCACAAATGGCTGTGCACTCACAGCGCGCAATGTACACCGTGTAGACACGCACAGCACAGCACACGCAAGTGTCAGAAAGGAGAAACAGGGTGGACGCAGTTGAAACGGAGGCAGAGGCC
Organism: Amblyomma americanum; assembly: GCA_030143305.2. NCBI lineage: Eukaryota > Metazoa > Arthropoda > Arachnida > Ixodida > Ixodidae > Amblyomma > Amblyomma americanum. The sequence goes on along the minus strand of JARKHS020012456.1, from coordinate 31,102 downwards.
TGTGCGAGTGTGAGGCCATTGTTCGGCGGCCACCATATTTCTCGTCATCTACCGCCCCGACCAAAAAAAGCTGTGGTAAGCGCTCCAGTTCAGAATTTCCGTGTGTCTAATGAGCACGCGCGGCTATTGGGCCCGCGACGTTTCATCCTCCGGGAACTAGGAACGTACAAGAACTATAGTGGCGCATGTCGAACAATGAAATAAACGGTTGTGTTTTCTCTCTTCTCTTATTTGCGTGGGCATAAAAGACAATATCGGCGCCCGATAGTGGCATCGGTTCTTATTCACAAAAGGGAACAGACCACGCTGGCACCAGCGACATAAATATTAGCAAAACACAGCTGCAGCATATAATACAGAAAATACAATTCCCACACTAATATAAAATACAAAATATACAATAAGCATTAATAGGTCCTTATCGCATTAAACAAAAAATATATTTTAAGTAATTTTTTCACTGTAAACAGCATCGAAAAAAAAATGTATACATTAAATCTAATAGGAACCATCAGCAACAATAAAAAGTAGGCAGACACTTGAGACTGCTTGTGTCTGAGAAGGCGATAGCCCGCCCGCCCACTATGCGAACACCGTCGCCGCGCGCTGATGCGTTATGTAACCCGATGTCACGCAGCTTGTAGTTCTACCCCTGCTTGGCTCAATAGGTAGCCACCGCACCCTGCGCGCTAACTTTGTGAAAGGAGTCGCCGCCGTACCCTGGCTTAGGCTGTGCCTTAAGGATATGACGCTAAAGCTAATGGCTTAATACCTATATATGCAGAATTGACCTTTCTCTACTTGACATTCATAGATCCCTGGGAATTCTGCTACCACTCCTGGCGCAGTGGTGCAGCGTTTGAGCAGTGCGTCCTGGCCCCGGGATGACAGTTGCTGCTACCGGGGAAATTTTTGCGATCCAAGTCGTTCTTCCCGGGCAACCTCGGGCGACCAACCATTAATTTAACCGCCATCTGCCAGGTTGCCTGAGGACGCCATCTTTTATGGTTGCCGTCGAGTGTTATCACAAACGCGCGCGAGCACACACGCGCGCACACACTCAGGCCAGTTTTCGTTCACTGAGGCAAGTAAGGCTTACGCCGTAATAATTCTCAGGGCCATATGTATCAAGGCACGATAGTAATGAAATATTGATACCCAGGTATCATTTGCAGCAGCACCAGCCGGCGAAGTAAAGCCGAATTGAGCTCCTTCCTCGTGCCGGCGTCACGCGCCGTTCGGCTGCACGCCATCATACGTTCTAACACATCAGCCAGTAAATCGATCATTTCCTTCATCGTGCCGGCCTCATGGTAACTGCGCGACAAACTGGTGAATCCCCAGTTTTCTGGAACACCTGCTCCAATCATGGCCAACGCCTACGACAACGCCTCCGGCATGCCCGGTGGCGGACCCTCCAGCGCAGTCTCTGCGCTCTCCTTTCGCCTTGCCCAGTTCTCGACGGCCGATCCTCAGCTCTGGTCAAGTCAACAGCCAGTTCACTGTTGGCCGCATCACCAGCCAGGCGCAAAAGTTTCATCACGTCACTGCGTCGCTACCACCTTAGATTGCCGCCGATGTTCGCGACCTCCTCATAACTCCGCCCGCCTCGGCCCCGTTTGACACGTTCGCTGGAACGCTGCTCAAGCGAAACAGCCGTCTCGGAACATCGCCGCCTGCAGCAGCTCATCTTCTCCGAAGAACTGGGTGATCGCAAACCAACACAGTTGCTGCGGCGGCTCCAGCAGCTCTTGGGCGACAAGGCTGCCACCTTCTACCAAGCCTTCCTGCGTAAGTTTTTCCTTCACCACTGCCGGAGGTGTTGAAAGTGCTGCTCCGTATCGCGGCTGAATACGAGGAGGTCATCGATGTAGGTCATGCAGAAAGGGACACCCCTTGTAACTGTGTCCACGAAGCCTTTAAATATCTGGCAGAGTTGCGGAGGCCAAATGCCATGTGGTTGTATTCGAAGAGGCCGAATGGTACGATGATTCCAGTTTTGGGTGCATCGGATGGTTCTACAGCGATTTAGTGGTAGGCCTTGAAAACATCGATTTTATAGAAAATTATGGCGCCATGCAGCGCGGCGGTAAAATCCGCATTGTGAGGCAGGGAATAACTGACCCCAATGGTAGCGTTGTTAAGGGCGCGGTAATCGCCACAGGGGCGCCAGTCCCCTGGAGATTTCTTCGGTACCATGTGTTGAGGGGACGCACGGCCACGGGCTAGATGAAGGTCGGATAATCCCGAACTCCAGCACGTGTTCGAACTCGTAGCGGGCGATCTGTAAACAGTCTGGAGCACGGCGACGGGACCGAGCGTGTCTGGGCGGGCCAGTGGTCACAATGTGATGTGTGACTTATTGGCAGCCGAACTAGCTCCATCCCTCCTCGTATTCAGCCACGATACGAAAGCAGTACTTGCAGCACCTCCGGCAGCTTTTTCAACGTCTCTCTGATTACGACCTGATCATCAACAGAGCAAAATGTGAATTCGGCAAGTCTGAGTTCGACTTCCTTGGTCACCGTGTCAATCGCTCCGGCACCCGGCCTCTCCCATCAAAAATACAAGCCATTCAGATCTTTCCGCAGCCTGCCTCAATCCGCTAGCTCCGTGAATTCCTCGGCATTATCAATTTTTATCGCCGTTTCATCCCTCCCTGTGCTGCACTCCTCAAACCTATGACGGACATGCTTCAAGGCAAGAAAACAAACTCCGCACAACTGACATGGCCTTCAGCTGCTCTGGATTCTTTCCAGGCTGCCAAAGTGAAATTATGCGACCTCGCTCTCCTTGCCCATCCGCGTCCTGATGCACCCCTACGCCTCATAACCGACGCCTCCGACTCCCGCGTTGGAGCCGGGCTACACCAGCTCGTGGATGGTTCTTGGAGCCATCTACCCTTTTTTTTTCCCGCAATCTTTCTGCTGGCGAAAGCCGCTTCAGTAATTTCCGCGGTGAACTTCTTGCCATGTACATGTTCGTGCGGCATTTCAAGCACCTCCTGGAAGGTCGGCAGTTTCACATCATCACCGACCACAAGCCACTTATTTTTGCCATTAATTCTGGGAGCGGTAAATTCTAGCCTCGTGAAATTCGTCACCTTTCGTATGTGGCAGAATTCACGACTGACATCAGACATGTGCGAGGCCATTAATAATGCCCCGGCGGATCCTCTGTCATGTCTTACTGCTTCCCTCGCCTTTCCTGCGTCATCCCCAAACCCTGCCTTTGCCGCCTTCGCAAAATGCGCAGCAACATGACTCGGAATTTATGGACCTTTGCAAGAACCCGCGTTCGCTGGTTCTCCGGGAAATTGTCCTCCTTTCGTGCCCTGTCTGGCCCGGCATCAACAAGGACGTGCGCGCCTAGGCCCGTGCCTGCTTGGATCGCCAGCAGTCTAAAACTCAGCGACACATGGCCTCACTCTTCGGCTTGTTCTCTTCGCCGTAAGCGCGTTTTGAAAACGTCCATATCGATATCTTGGGTCCCTGGCCACATTCCGCTGGACAATCATATCTTCTTACTTGCATCGATCGGTTTACTCGGTGGCCCGAAGCGTTCCCTTTGCCTGACGCCACCAGTGACTTCATCGCCAGAACCTTAATCGCTGGTTGCGTCTCCCAGTACAGGGTTCCCTCGACCATCACCACTGACCGAGGCGCCCAGTTTGAATCTTCACTTTTCAATAACATAATGAATGTACTTGCAACTTCCCGAATTAGAACTACTGCTTAACACTGAAACAAGATCTTCGTTGCACTCCGGCAGAACCTGTCTTCGGCTCGCCCTTGCGTCTTCCTGATGAATTTTTCGAATCTACCGATTCCTCTCCAAGTCCCGACCCTACCGATTACGTGACGCAGCTCCGGGATTTTTCCCGCCATCTCAGAGCGCCACATCTCCGACGCCAGTCTCGAATATCTTCACATGTTCCTTAACAAATAGTAACTTTCTCGCAACACTTTGTTCGTCCAGAATCTGTACGCAAGCCGCTTCAGCGCCTCTACGATGGTCCCTTTCCTGTAGTCGAAAGAAGATTGAAGTTCTTCATCTTCATGAGCGCACTGGCACCATTTCAATCGACCGCTTGAACCCAGCCTTCACAGAGGACGCTCCGCCCACTGGACTTTCATGTGTGCTTTCTCTCCCCCACCGGCCGGCGGCCCTCCTCCGCCATCTTTCCCTGGCACTCCTCAGAAGCGAAAAGTACCGCTCCGGCTCACAGCTTCGCCGGACTCCTTAACTAGCGGGGGCCGGGGGAGGGGGCTATTGTAGCAGCAGCAGCCGCCTTACGCACCAGGAGCAGTGCCAGCCGCCAAAATTATGACGACGAAGTGCAGCCGAATTGAGCTCCCTTCTCGTGCCGGCGTCACGCGCCGTTCGGCTGCACGCCATCGTACGTTCTAGCACTTCAGCCATTAAATAAATTATTACCGTCACCGTGCCGGCCGCATACTGATTGGCGCGACACAATAATGCATCTGAGCCGGGCACCTGTCTCTGCTTTTAAGATTTGTGCTTTCGCTATCTGCGATGAAAAGATGATACTCCACAAACAACTTTGCGAGCGCGATAGGACGGTTCCTACCTGCCAGTCACGCTACCACTGACGTCACGCCCTGGATCACTTACGTCACGTTTACATCACTGCAACATCCGCCTCGTGTGACGACCCATGACAACGAGGTGGTCCCGATATTGATTGCGCCAACGACGCCGACGCCGATCACGCCACAAGTGGGCCAATAACAGATTCGCTATAAAATAAATTGTCCCTTCTTGTACACTTAGAAGCAACAGCTGTACAGACAACGCCCCTTATTCCTCCTTCCCCTCACTTATTGTAGTGCAGTTATTTGAAGCTAACCTAAAACACGTGACGGCGTGTGGCACGTTCTCCGAGCAGCCTAAACTGCGGCCCTCACGGCGGTGGGGCTTAGGGCCACGCAGGCGACGTTGACTTAAAATAGGCGATGTACTAATTGTACGTTTATCAAGAAAAAATTGTTTCTTACAACTCTCTTTGTAAAACCTGCCAGCAGGACTTGGAGTGCACTTTTGTACAAGGAACTGCACGATGATTTTAAATAAAATCACGCAATGGATTGCTGGATGACATCTTGGATGTGTTTAATTTTTTTTTATGTCATTGCTCGATGGCAGCTAATAAAGAATGTGCACTTATTCTTCTGCAAAAAAAATATTTCGAAACACGAAATTCGTTATCACGAAGAGGCAGGCCTTTGCTTTTACGCGCACTGTAGTTTTTGGCAACTTTAATGGCATATAATCTCAAATATATTACAGCGATGTGCCTGAAATGTTGCACACCATATCAATGACTATGGTGGAGCGTGCACAATCATTTGTGGTGATATTTAGAGTAGACAAAAAATCAAAGGACGTTTAGGAGTGTGTATCGTGAATCTTCGAGTGTTAACTGAGGTGTGACAGCAAAGAATTTGTCACTGACATTGTCTGTTTATTTTTCCTCTCACTGTCATACAGGTGGAAGTGAATCCAGACTTTTCCAGACTGCAGTGACACTCCAATGTTATTTCTTTCGAAAGATCGCTGCTACCAGCAGTGTCAGTTAGGCTGTACGTCTGTTTAGACACGCTGGTTAGAGTGTACGAACTTGAGCTTGAACCCCTTGTGAACACGGTAACACGATCCACCTTTGCAGGCTGACGTCTTTGAAACTGGGATTTCCCCCGAAAGGGCGCAACTGGACTTGAGCAGCGTCTTCTAAGCGCCGCTCACCCCTGTGAAAACAGGGGACGCTTGTAACCATCTTTGTACGGCGGTCGATTTCGAACCAATAACCTCTGAGGCGGACGCCCAAGCCACTGAATCAACCGTCGCCTCCCACCCCTTTAAGCTTTTTCCTCCTCTCCTAAAAGAGGACGCATATTAGAGTGAGCAGAAATATATTAAATTTTTTTATGCATTCATTTATTCATCTATTACATGCATAACGCCCTCAGGGCACTACAGTAGTGGTTTTTTTCTAGAAAAAAAAGTGACTTGTGATCATGCGAAACAATTGTACCACTGTCAAGGCAAAAACGTCAAAGCGTGGCAAATTGCCATCGAAAAAAAGGAAAAGACATAAATAAATCAAAAGCTTTAGCAAATATATATGATCGGAAGATAAGAACACAGATAACGCGCCAGCAGCAGAGTAGATTCCTGTAACCATTAATGAAGAAATGAAAGATACAGAGGCATACTATTTTCCAACTGGAGGTCGTAGGTGCTTCATCAGCACAATTCGAAAAGTGTTGTCAGGGGCTGAAACAATACATTCTGGTAGCCGGTTCCATTGGTTTAATGTACGCGGGAAAGACGACGATTGGTGTGTACAGGTGTTCGGCAAACTATTACGCGTATATTGCAACTGCGGTCTTTTCTTGCCGGGAAAAACGTAGGCGCCTTTAGTTACAGATTGCGACCAATAGAAACCTTTCCTCGCTCTATTTGCTTCAGCAATGTGAGCCTGGATAAGGAGCGGCGTGTTTCAGGAGCCTGCATGAACGTGATTTATTCCGTGCGGTCGCACTGGAATCGAACCCTGTAAGAGTAACGAGACAAGCGCCCTTATTTCGAACAGATTCCAATTTAATCACCGGAAGAAGCCGACGAAGTTCATCCTTGGGGAACGCTTTCACTCAGTCTCCAGTTTTTTTCTGTGTTTTTGCGTGTATACTTCGGGGTTGCCGTCCTCCGTCATACGGCGATGGATTTGAAACCTCTTGGGCATCCGAATGCCCTGGCGACCAACTCCTCGAGCTGGTCGAGAAAGCGGTGCAGCCGTCCGAGTGACCCCGACAACGATGACACCATTGAGTACATCAGCGAGGCCTGCAGTGAGGACGGCTTTGAGACTTACCTCAGCCGGAAGACGAAGAGAATGCTTCTAAGAGCCGGATCGTCATCCAGTGAGTCCACTGTAAAAGCAAGCGGCAACACACCGGCACGCACCATCCTCGTCCTTCCTGTGCAGCCAACCGACAACACAAAACGGCTTAGCAGGCAAGTCGTCTCTGTAGAACTCGAGGCCCTCGTGCCTAACGAAATCAAAGACGTTCGAGTGAATGCGCGGAAGAACATTGTAGCCGTTTATGTCCACCATGCGGCTGCGCTGGAATAACTGCGGGACATAAATCACTTCGGCGGTTTATCAGTACGTACTGTTTTCCCGCTCGGCAGGAATGAGTCCTCTTCCGGCGTAATCTATGATGTCGACGAGGCTATCACGCGAAACGTTTTGCCCGTACTCGTGAGGCCGGCAAATGAAGGAACCGTAATTCTACGGGTATCATGTCTGGCCAATTCCCGTTGTGTGAAGGTTTTGTTCCAAGCCGAAAGCCTTCCATCACACGTGAAGGTGGGCCATTTCCGTCATGCCGTGCGGCCATTTATTCCGAAAACACTGCAATGCCAGAAATATTTGAAACTGGGTCCTGTGAGCGGGGTGCACGACAGTGTGCTCTCGTTGTGCCGGAGCTCACAGCGCTGAGTCCTGTAATGCACAAGTGCTTAAGGGTTCCAACCACAACGGGCCTCATGACGCCTCATCTAAGAACTGCCCGCGCATAAAAAACGAGCGTGCCGTTCTAAACCAAATGGTTCTGGACAATCCTACGCACCGTTAAACTGCCGCGACTGTTCGGAAAAGGCGTTCTCGCCGCGAGAAGAACTCACGAAAGTCTATTTAAAAAAACAACCAAATCGACGCGCCTACGGCCCCTCATTCTCAACCTCCTACCGTGCCGCCACGCACAAGTGTGTCCAGTCCGCGTAATGTCGGCAAGGATAACAAGACCTCTTCGTGCGCAGATGCTTGGCCAGCGCTTCCGCCTTTACGTCCCGCTGAACCTCCTCAGTGCAAGCTCCCATCACCGAGCTCAACTGTCGTTAGAGAAGGGCTCCCAGAGTAAGATCGCCAAGCCCTCTTGATAGTTAGTATGGTGGTAAACGCCTTTCGCCCTCTGATACAGGCCCTGCAATCGTCAACTGCTCGAAGCGTCTAACTACTGCTGGACTCTCTGGTGTTACCACTACAAGATCTTTAAAACAGAATGGCTGGCCCCATTCCCACTTTTCGTGAGGAAGTCAGGGGCGCTGCGGTCTTCCAGTGGAACGCAAGATGCCTAAAGTCACGAATCGCAAGTTTTCGGTAATATGTTTTCAACAACCACTTCCCGATGTTAGCCATCTGTGAACCTAAGTTTTCTCAAACAATCAGGCTTTCCGTGTACGAGCCCTTCTTTGCTTCGACAAGCGGGGAGCCCAGCAAAGTTCCTGTCGACATCCACACCGACATATCGTTGTTTGCTGCTCAGTTAACCCCACGATGAAAATCAGTACGTGTGTTTCATAGTCAAAAAATAATCCATAGAGTTCACACTGATTGCGGTGTAAGTCTCTCCTTCCTCTCAATTGGACTGCGAGAGGTTGAGGACAATTATGGAGGCCACCCGGGGTCCTTGAATTATTAGCGGAGATTTCAACGCCCACCACCAACTGTGGGCAAGTCCTGTAATCTATTCCAGAGGGAGGAATCCTGCCTTATTTGCTTCAGAAAATGAAGTTTACGTAATTAATGATGGCAGTTCGACATACCTCCTAGGCAGTTCGGAAGCAGCTGCCTAGACCTGACGCTCGTTTCGCGGTCTCTTCTCCGGCATGTCCAGTGGTTTTGTGATGTGGAGACCCACGGGAGTGACCACATACTCACCTAGCTCAAGATTAAATGTGTTGGGGCATCCGGCCCAGCTAAACACGAGCACATCGATTGGACGGCATTTAAAAGTCGAATGGAAGAGGCGTGCAAAGAAGCCTCCCCTTCTAGTTTGGAAGACATTATAGCAACAGCAATGAAGGCCTGCTAAAGGCTTCCTCACGCCAAATAGAATGCGCACCGAATTTGATTTTGAATAAGGCCGCCTACGTGCTATTCGTCAGCGTGCAGAAAAAAGTTACAGACGGACCAAATGCGTAAGGGACCTCAGAGAGGCGCGTCGTGTGCAGAGGAAAATCAAACAACGAATGGTCACACTGGCGGAACAGCGCTGGAAGTCGTTCTGTCAATATCTGGACCGTCGAAAGCCCATATCTCTCGTTTGGAGGACAGTGCGGGAGCATCGAATGCTTCCACAGCAAAGGGAGCTTTCCTATGCGTTGGCTCTACATCAAAACCGTCACTAGAATGAAGTTGCAACTGGCTTGTGCAGGACAATGGAAGGGGCAGTGACTACCTCTGGTTTCCAGCGTGTTCCTCCTGCATCATGGGATTAAGCGATGGATGTTGTCTTTACTCGTGAGGAACTTGATGCTGCCCTTGCAGAATGTAAGTGTTCGTCTGGACCAGGTCCAGACGGCATTACATATGCTGCGCTGTGCCACCTTGGCGACGACGCTTGTAGAGAGATACTCAGCCTTTAGAACCAATTCTGGCAAGACGGAGTTGTTCCTCCCCTGTGGAAATGGAGCCGCATGATACCATTACTAAAACCAGGGAAATCCCCACTCGACCTGTCATCATACAGGCCAATAGCTATGGCCAGCTCTGTGGGAAAAGTCATGGATACAAGGCTTCTCGCGCGTCTTGAGTGGTACCTTGAGCGCAGTAACGTGTATTCTAATGCAATGGCGGGTTTTCTACAGAGTCGCTCCTCTATAGACAACGTCATTGATCTTGTGTCCACAGTACAGCAACCGAAACACCAGAAGAGCATGTGTGCGGCACTTTTTCCTGATATCAAAGGTGCATACGATAACGTGACACATGAGGAGATCCTTGATGCGCTAGAGGTTGTTGGAATCGGTGGACGGATGTGTAGGTGGATCCAAAGCTATCTGACCAAAAGGATATTTTTTATTATGTGTGAGGATGGCTCCACACCCGTGCATTACACCTACTGGGGCGTGCCCTAGGGCGGAGTGCTCAGACCTACTTTGTTTAATCTCACACTTATCAGACTCCCGGAGTACTTACCTAATACCCCTTCACATCTCTATGTATGCCGATGACATCTTCATCTGGGCCTCCTCTGTGACGCGTCTCCAGGTGCGAGCAAGACTTCAGAGGGCAGCAACCATAACTTCCCCCTATCTCCGGTAACAAGGTCTGAGCGTGTCACCCGAGAAGTGCGCTCTAGTGGCATTTACGCGCAAAAGTATGACTAGTTATCCGCTAACTATTGACGGCCAGGTAATTGCCTATCCTGCATCGAATCGTTTTTTAGGAATTGTTATCGATCGGAATTTATCATAGAGCCTGCATTGCAGCATTGTAAAGAAAAAGTTAATCTCTATCACACACCTACTCAGATTTCTTGACGGCGGATCATAGGGCTTGTCGATTCTATCAGTGCTAGAACTCTACACAGCACTCTTTTTGGGATTTTCGCGGTATAGTGCACCAGCGCTTTATGCAAGATGAATTTGGGTGCCCTCCAAACTATACAAGGTGAGGCACTTCGCACATGCCTGGGTCTCCCTCGCAGCGCATCAACAGTTGCCACCATTGCAATCGCCCAGGACTACCTACTCTCGACGTATATAACCCTTGAGACCCTGCGAATCCACATACGCATTTAACAAGGATTCCCCAGCACCACCTTTTGTCAGTGGCGGATAAAAACCACACAGAGCGTTTTCAAAGGTTATAGCAGCCCACCAGTCGTCCATTCCATCACAGTTCACCTCCCTGGCAGCACGCCCTTCCGCGGCGCTGTGGTGTCTCCGGGAGCCATGCAGGCGCCTTACAATTTCGGGCATAACGAAAAAATCGACATTATTGACACCGGCCGTTAAGCAGTTGACACTCTACCTACTCCACGCCACATATAGTGACCGCACTCATGCGTATACAGATGGTTCGGTCTGAGGTACAAGTTCAACCTACGCCGTGGTCATTCCTGCGAGACAGACCAGTATTATCCAGCAAAGCTCGCATCGGACAACCTCCACCTGTTCAGAATTGGCCGCTCTTCGTGCGACTGTGCAGTACATCGGTGCACAAACACCCCCCAAATGGGCTGTGTTCTGGGACTCAAAAGCAGCTCTACAGTGTCTTGATTCTGCTTTACGCCATGGCGATCACGATCAACCCGTAGCTGTATTAAGACATCTGCAACACCAGCGCAGGAAGAGGGTCATGGCACCCTATTCCAGTGGATACCGGGACACTCTGGCATTGTCGGAAACGGCGCAGCTAACGCTGCAGGTCGAGCGGCTCACGGCAGTTCCAACATTGTCCAGATGCCGTTGGCAAGAGACGACGCAGCAAGACATCTGCAAATGCTTGGCCGAAGAGAGCTTTTAGCGTCATGGTCTTCTCCTGACAATTCCACATGCCGTCAGCACCGCCTAGACTCCTTACTCCAACTCAGTCTTCGGTCCGGCCTCTGCCAATGCGATTCTACGCTGTTGTGTCACTTGTGGCTGAAAGTGGCGTTCACAAATGCCTACTCCCACTTAATCGCAATGGCCGACTATCCTGCGTGTGAGATCTGTGGGTGCGACGCAACTATAGAACGCCTTTGTAACTGCCCTCGGTTTCAGCATGAGCGTGAACTCCTGGCTGCAACACTCCGCCATTTAGATACTCGGCCGCTTAGTGAACCCAAGATTCTGGGTCCTTGGAGTAACCCTTCATCGCAGAGGACAGCTTTGAAGGCACTTTTCAAGTTCTTGAAGGACTCAAGACTGAGTGCAAGGTTGTGAACTATCAGTGTGTGCCCTGTGTACCCTGCAAGAAATGGCCAACGGTCATGCGGAAAAGTGATCATCTCCCTTTGTTCTCTCCCCTTTCTATCTCTCCCTCCGTTCCCCTTCCCACGTGCAGGGTAACATACCGTAACAAACCGGGCGCTGCCAAGTTAACCTCCCTGTCTTTCCGTTTGTCTTTCTCTCTCTCTCTAATTTATTCACCAGTGTAATGAAATAACAGCCCCAGATTGCGGCAGAATACTCTTAGTGTGAGCAAACATTAGTAAAATATAAAGTTTCCTCATTGACACGAGGGGCAGTCCTGAAATTTAGATTGATGACTTAAGTGCTCGCCCACCTTACATAGATACATTAAAAAGGTCTATTTCATGTTAGGTTTGAAGAAAAATATTGGCGAGGTATTTAACGCTATCAGCCAGGATTATAACCTCTGCGCCCAAGTGATACATTGTCTCCACATGTGTGCCCTTAACAAAGGACTGGAGATAAATACATTTTAAAAAATTGTTTCATTTTCCATTTTGTGGCAACATGACGTGATGCGATTAGTATCTCTTTGTAACTTTCTTTCTGTAAAATAAAAGTGCTCTGCCCGCGCCGCCAATTGGCACAACGGGCTTGCCTTAAAGAAATCAGGGGGTTTTCTCTCTTACCACTTTTCCACCTGCCAGCCGAGGCAGGCAACACGTGACGCTGCGGACGCCCACGTCGGCGCGGAGCTGAGGAAGGAGGTTATAAGGGCTAGCGCTATAAAAGGTTTTGCAAAAGGATAAAAAAACTTGGTATTAGTTTTTACTCTCGCCTGCTCTTCCTAAACCATCTTTATTGTTGCAGCTTCGTTGCTGCAATCAGAGCACGGCGCATTCGTTGTTGCTTGCAGAAGGAGCGGCCGCATAGGCCTAAGTACGTAGCTGGGAATTCGGTGGGAGGTGATTACCACCTCCACGAGCCTCACATCACGAGGCGGGAGCTTTGCAATGCTCATACAAGCCGCTGAAACCTTTGAGCTTCCCCGCGAATATGCGCTGTCTTGAGTTTTCACTGCGGAGATGTAAATGTCGCCATGTGCTTAACGGTCTATGAATCGTCGCTTGTATGTCACGACGACGCTTTAATTCACTGAGCCAATTACAGGAGTTTTACACATTAGGTTGTTCATTTATGCAATTCTTAACTCCCTCATGAGGGAAATGGTCGATGTTTCGCACTTCTTGAAAAAAAAATGTGTTTCTTCAGTGAAGCAAAGTGTGTTGAGCATTGCATAAGTCTCACTAAAATGCTGTATCTCCCAGTAATAATATGGAAGATGTTTATGATGCTTACAGGTATTCATATAATGAAGACCTGGAAAGAGCATGAAAATCCAGAAAAGATGTTTTATTATCCTGCAAAACACAACCTTTGTCCTTAAACTTTCGAGACTCATTTATTTTCTTCCCTAGAAATGATTCCCCAGAACATATGTTAGTGCGGTTGTGTAGCGTCATCTATTCGGGCTAATCTCCGCTATTTATGTTTACTGTTGTTACCGCCACTAGCTGGCACTACATGTAGAAAAATACGTTGAGAGCTAACAGCCGTGCCATGTGGACGCTTGTTTCGGTACTCTTCGGATTACGCGTGGTGAGCGGTACCGGACGGACGGACGACTGCGAGAGCTCCGTGACAACGACAAAGAGGTGATTTCTTTTGCTTAGTATTTCGAGAGCTGAGATTTATGCCAGTTTTATATCTACACTAGTTATGTGAAGTGCTCGCGAAAGAGCAGGTCAGTGCCCTAACGGCCATGTCTGTTCCGGTCGGCAGCTATAGATTTGTAGGGCCCATTTGTGACTTAACTAGTTTAGAGAGGTGGTGAATATTTCTTTTCTAGGTGATCGGCTTATGCGGTAGGCAGAACTTTATTTGAACACGTGGTTGCAAGTGGTTCATTTTATTTTCTAGCTTTTTGAAGCAGTAATAATAGAGTGCTGCTAAAATGATCAAGCAATTTAAGGTTAAGTGAAAAGAGTGTGAGGCGTAAGTTAATTTGAAAGAAACGCGATTCGAATCTGTAGAGGAGGCCTAAGGCGCGAATTGTATGCGCAAATGCTGCGTTTTAAGTACATGCTTGGAGAGGGCTGACGAAGCGAACACCAACCTAGCGTTACGTATGGATGCCCAAGAAAAACAGCTACAGGTATAAAGGGCAGAGAAGCGGAAACTTCAAGAGCAGCTTAGTGAATTGTTAGAAGCAAAAATGGATGACTCCGCCATGCGAAGCCAAAATGGCCGACATTCCAGCACCAGCCACGTGGATGGAGCTTGCACTGGCATGGACAGCAATAGGAAAATAGGTCAGGCAGGTTCAGACGGAACACCAGCGCACACGTATCAGCTAGGAAGTCTGGAGGCGTTGGAGAAGAGGGGAACAAGCTAAATCCAAGAAATGAGGTCCCATTCAACGATAAGAGGCAGCATAATCCGGAAGTTAGGAGGGAGGAAGGGACTACCCCAGTGCTTATCGAATGTGACTCAAATATGAGTAGATGGAAAAGAACTATAATGAAGCGTGTAAAGGGTGATAAGCGGTTAGCAGTCGGAGCATTCCATGGCGGGACAATGGACGCAGTACTGAGAGAGACAAAAAGCGAACTTTCTAAGAATCTTGCAGCGCGGAATTTGGTAGTGGTAGCGGCGGGGCTAAATTATGTCCTGAATAATGAAGACGCAAAAGCTGTGGAAAGATTAGCGTAGAGAGTTGATGATTTAAGAGCGATAGCACAAGTCCAGATTGTAGTGTGCTCAGTGCCGGAGGTGCAAGGACGGAACGCGGAAAGCGCCAATTAAGTTGTGGCTGTTAATCGAGAGATATCGAAGTTAAGCCAGGAGAAAAGCTTTGAAGTGGCAGACATAAACACAGAAGTGCATAGAGCAGGCTATGGAGGAGGCTTTACACGTGATGGCATCCACTTTAATGGAAAGCTAAGAGCCGAGATCGGCTGGCACCTGGCAGTCCCTGCTGTAGCTATCTTAGGTGGTTCACTGCGGCTCAGAGCGTAGGGGTAGGTAGAAGCAAAGTACAAAATGTAACAATGGAGGCTGCCGCCAATAAAATGGCCACTAGGAGGTCCAGGAAGGAAACTACAAAAAAGAAATTTAACAACAGGGTCAGGTTGATAAACATGAAAGGCGGTAGAAAGAGAGAGAAGTGGTTACAAATAGAAGAACAGTTAAAGGACGAAGAAGTAGGTGTATACGCACTATGCGGGACACATCTCACGGACCTAGAGACGCACCGTTTATTGATGGCTACATCTGGGAAGAGAGCAACCGAACAACAACGGAGAGCAAGGGAGGAGGAGTAGGTTTGCTGATACATCAAGGACCAAATTGGCAAAGAATAAAGTCAACTTGCAAGGAACAACTCTGGGTATCAGGTACAATTTCCGGTAAAAGGACATGGCTAAATGTAGTTTATTTAGGGACTGGGTATGAATGCAGACAAGAGAACAAGGATATAGTTAAATGTCTCAAGGGCGATATAAAGCAGTATGGAGAAGGCGCCGATTTATTCTGCTGGGTGGCATGGATGGCCACATCCAGGATCTTTATTGATATACAGATTGTAACGGGATTTTGATGCTAGGCTTCTGTGAGCGACACAACCTAGTTATTGTAAATAGAGAAACTAAGTGTGAGGGACAAATCACGTGAGAATCCCGTAACAGGCAAACGACTATTGACTACAGATTAACGTTGAAGGGGATGTACAGCAAGCTCGGAATAATGGAAAAAGACGAAGGGGGTAAGTACAGCCTCCGAAGTGATCATAAGCTTATTAGTCTAAAGCTGGGAGCCCTGCTCAAAAGATAAATGCAGAGAAGTCAAAAAGAGCCCGAAAACTTAAAATTAAATGACGCACGATCCTGCGTCATTCACGATACCGCAAATAGCAGCCGCAAATAGTGGCCGGCATAGAGGAAGCAATAAAGAAACATGCCATGGAAAAGTGGGCTTAAAATCAGTTAGAACTACTCAGTAGTACAAAAATAAAAGATTTAAGAGGAGTGAACAACTGGAGAGTAAAGATGAAGCCACGAAGTTGGTGGAATAAGGAAATCAGAGGGCCCATCGACCGACGGTTGGCATCACGGGAGCACCCAGAAGCAAATAGGGCGCAGTTATCTGAAAAGGAAATTGGCCAAAACTGGGAATCTTATCGACAAAAGAAACAAGTGCAGTTCCTCGTCCAAGCTCAAATAAGGCAGTCCTCTGATCGCTTCCTGGATGAAGTTCGCGATGCAACTAAAGGAGGGTGAAGAAAGTTCTGGGACCATATAAGCGGGCTGGGTAAAGCAAATCACAGAAAGAAGGAACAGATTCACGGTGCCGAGGAAATATGTTTAGAGGGAGATTACGCTCTGAACTACATTGCGTCAATTATAGCTGACTCATTTGATAAAGACGTCAGGGTAATCGCCCCAAATGAGGGAGCAACACATGCGAGCACAATAGAAAACAGCTTAGAACTGACCAACCTTAACTACAAAAGGGGGGAAGAAAGCAATCGAAAATGCACGTCCGCAGGGATAGACGAAATTTCAATAATGTTAATTACTGAACTTGGCCCAAGAGGCAAGGAAACGCTGATAAGAGCATTGGAGGCACTCATAACAAATAAGCAAAATCCGCAGAGCTGGATACAGAGTAAAATTAATTTTATATATAAAGGAAAAGACGATAAGACGAGCATAAAATCCTTCCGACAGATTACGATAACATCAGTTACACACAGACAGGCGATGCAGGCGGTAAAAATAAAAATGGAGTCATGAGTAGAAAGTAATAGAATACTCGGAGAACTTCAGAACGGGTTCAGAAGTGGTAGGCGCTTAGATGATAGCCTGTTCGTACTGACCCAGTGCATAGAAATAGCTAAGGTGGAATGCAGACCTTTGTATTTAGCCTTCCTGGATATAAGCGGTGCATACGACAGTGTGAAAAGGGAACTCCTACAGAATCTATTAAAAGATGAAGGTATCGGTCATGAGGTAATTGATTTTCTACAGGAAATATATGAAAAAAATAAACTTGAAATAACTTGGGAAGGAATAAGAAGTACGACAACTGTCGAGGTACACAAAAGATTAAGACAAGGTTGTCTTCAATCACCGCTGCTGTTTAAGCTTTATATGATAAGTATGAAAAGAAGGCTACAAGGAAGCACTCGAGGTTATAATCTCTCGCGCAGATTAGGCGCAAGGGTTGTTGAGCAACGACTTCCGCGTTTTACATATGCGCACGATATTGGGTAGCCGCGGCTGGTGAGCCGGCGGAGCTACAATTGTACTCTTAGCATATAGCCAGGAAAATTTACAAACTCTGGTTAATTGCTGTAGAGATGCAGGAGACAGTCTAGGTTTCAGGTTTGGCGCAGCAAAGTCCTGTGTGATGATTTTAAATGATACAACTGATCAGGAGCTCACAATACAAGGCCATAAAATACCCCGAGCGAGTGGCCGAATTCAAATATCTCGAGGTATGGGTAAACGAAGGGCAGATGTACACGGAAAAGCTCGCGCAATCTCTCATGCAAAAGGGCGAAGAAATTCCGGAATAATGAAACAGAGGGCATTGGTGGGGTAAAAAAGGTATGAAGTACTGAGAGGTATTTGGAAAGGAATAATGGTGTGGGGGCTTACTTTTGGGAATGCGGTTCGGTGCTTAAGGGCAGAAATTATGTCGAGATTGGAAGTAAATGAGAGAACTGTTGTAGGATTAGCACTAGGTGTTTACGGGAAAACCTCAAACGAGGCAGTTAAGAGAGATATGGGCTGGACATCGTTCGTAGCACGGGAAGCTCAGAGTAAAATACTATACGGAGAACGCCGTAGGAAATTGGACCATAACAAGTGGGCGACTAAGGTGTCTAATACCTGTTCAAAGCGTTGACCCACAATGGCGGAAAATAACTAGGAAGCTAACCAGTAAGTATGTAGTTACGAGGCGAAAGAAAGACAAAGCATTAATCGACAGGTCATAAACGCGGAAAGTACAAAATAGATAAATTTAATAGAAAAGAAGCTTTGTGTAGAACTATATCGATACTGGAAATAGCAGATCAGGAAAGAAGCGTTTTATGATACCTCAAGAAGATGGGCCCTACCCTTTGCAGCCAGGTCAGGATGTCTTACAACGCGCAGCCATAAAGATGAATTAAACGAAGATGACACATGTGCTGTGCGTGGTAAACCTGTAATAAACAATAGAACACCACATACTAAATGGTGATTGTACTCATCGCGATGAAGATGCTGGTACAGTCACTCTTCCTGAGTCCGTAGGGTTTAAGAGATAACAATAGTAATGTAAATAAATCTGCGATGGAAATTAGCAAAAAGCGATTGGAAGATTGGTGGCTCAAAAGCCTAGAGGTGACAAGGTTGACTGTAGAACGACGGATTCAAAGAGAATGGGAAATTTTTAATAACTTACAACTCATTTAAACAAAAATAAAGAGAAAAAGCTGAGCATGGTGGCAACTGCCATCACCTCGTTTCAAAGGGGTCGCTCCTACCTTCTATCCATCCATTCATACGTCGTCACTAGTCGTATGCGCATTCTACTGTGAGTGAATGTGGAGAGATGGACGTGCACCTCCGTGCAAACATAACGTACTGTATGAAGATTCGCAAGAGAGCCACGAAGACGTATGAGCACCGCCGTGACGCTTGCGGCAACAAGACATTTTCGAGTGGCACAAGAGGTTCGTTTCCGGGAGGACGTCGTTGGAAGACGACACAAAGCAGGGCCTTTGTGTCGGATCAAGGAAATCGTACAGCAAGACCGCAGAATTACAGTCCGCATGCTATCAGATGCTCTCGACATAAGTAAGACAACATGCCACCAAATTTTGTGTGAGAACTTGGAGAAAAGAAAACTTAATGTCAGACTTCGGCCGCACTCCCTCACACCGAACAACAAGGACACGCGAGCATCAGTAAGCGCTGATTTGCTCACCGATGCAGAGAAGGATACTGCATTCGTCGACAGCATCATTGCTGAAGACGAAACATGTAGTTTTCAATACGATCCTCAAACAAAAAGGAAGAGCGCTGAATGGCGGTCCAGAAGATCTCAGGCGCTGAGAAAGGTGCGGCGAAGGAAGACCAAAATAAAGACGATGCTGATAGTTTTTTTTCGATGCCAGAGGCGTCATACGCTACGAGTTCGTCTCACAAGAGCAGACAGTGAAACAGGAGTTTTATATCCGCGTGCTCCAACACATGGGTGATGCACCGCGGTGTCCTCGACCTGACTTATGGGCATCTGGACAATGGAGCCTTCTTCACGATAACGGAAGACCGCACACTGATCTCAGCGTGACAAAATTTCTCGCCAAGCACAGCATTACTGTACTTTGCCATCCGCCATACTCGCCTGACCTTTACCCATTCGATTTTTCCTTGTTTCCTCGTGTGAAAGGAACTCTAAAAGGTCGCTGGATGGGGAGCATGGAGGCCATTCAAGACGCCACGACAAAGAAGTTGACAGCCCTGCTAGATGAAGCGTTTTCAAACTGTTTCCAAGACCTCAAGAAGCGTTGGAAGCTTTGTATTGACTGCAAGGGACACTATTTCGAAGGGGTGCAGCACAAATGATTTCAAATTTAAAAGCATTTTTTAATTGACTCAGTCTCGGAACTTTGCGGACAAAACAAAGGTAGTACATGTTCTGTACTCTGTCAAATTTTCAATAATATTTCTGCATACCTTGGTAGGACATTCTTGGGGGCTTGTCGGTTCATTTTCAAGGCAGGTTAGAAACTGCGCAAAAGGACGCAGACAAGAGGTAAAGAAATAAAATACGACACCCCGGGAGCTCTTTATACAGGGTGATCAAAATTAGGTGTGCTGAGAGGTACAGAAAAATTTCAGGCGGGCACTTTGTGGACCTAAAGTGCGGTGAGGCGAAAGCCTTTAGCGTGTTGTTGCTGCTTGTGTCACTCATGAGTGGCTAGGTTGTTAATTAAGTACCCCATTGTTTGTGGATCTTAAATGCTGGAGACACTGGAGGGCATTTGGGAGGCATTCATCTGATTCGACGCCTTCCTGAAAACACTCTCCAGCTTCCTAGACAAGCAGAACTACATATGCGTCGGCAGGAAGTAGCGTAGTCATTAGCACGCTCAGCTGCGGAACGGAATAATGATGGTTCCAGTCCCATCATGCACACAGATTTTTATTTTTATCGAGCTGAAGAGTGTCACAGACGGTCCGGCGGACGAAAAAAGGTAGTATGAGCAATTAAAGGCTTTTTCCTTAAATGTGAGATGACACTTGGGAATGTCAGGCACCTAATTAACAATAAATGAATAATAAAATTTATTAGTTACTGCAGCTTACGGTCATGTTTATATCGAAAAATAAGTCAGTCATATTTCTACAGAATTCGTTAACCAGAATTCTCCTAGAACGTGTGTGTTCGGAGACATTTCCTTCCGAATTTTGAGCTCGATGCGCGTAGTTGCGCTTGAAAGGCGGTGAAGTGCGTGCAGTGCGTGAGATGGTGCCAGAAAAATTTAGATACGCGTATGGCAATTACCTTAGGCTGTACAATGATCTTCTGGCCTACGACTGGTCAGAATTGCTTGAGACTGAGGATGTAAACACAGGCGTTGAGCTACTTACATCAACTGTACAAGGTATAATGAAAAAATGTATACCTCACCGTAATTCGAAGAAGTGTAGATTTCCATGCTGGTTTTCGCACGATTTGAGACATTACTTGAAGAAAAAACACAAGTATCACAAACTCGACGTGAAATCAGAAAGTGAATATTGGTACCAAAAATATTCATTGTGCAGAAAAATTGTGAAAAAACTGATTGCACGTGATGAAGCCGACTACCACAGACTTCTCGAACAGAACTTTAAAAAGGAACCAAGCGGTTTTTGGGATTTTGTGCGCAAGCAAAGAAATGATAAGGTTAGTGCTGCTGTGATAAAGACGCGCGATGGCATCTGTTTTAAACATCAAGATGTGTGCCAAGCTTTTGCTGATCACTTCAGCTCTTGTTTTGTGCGCCATGATAACACAACGCGCGATGGCATCTGTTTTAAACATCAAGATGTGTGCCAAGCTTTTGCTGATCACTTCAGCTCTTGTTTTGAGCGCCATGATAACACAACTGCTGTTATCACTCTTGAAGACAGCGCTGACTGTTTAGCTTATGATATCGTCACCGAGCATGAGGTTCTTTCGGCGATTCAGAAACTTAAGCCAAAACTTTCAACAGGAATTGATGAAATTCCCAGCTTCATAATCAAAGGATGCGCTGACATTTTCGCCCTGTTTTGGCGCATTTGTTCAACT
>JARKHS020012456.1:0-7500 GCA_030143305.2 Amblyomma americanum | reverse complement strand
ATTCTATCAATTGGGGTAGCCTAGAAAAGCGACCGCTTCTGTTTCCAGTGTGAACGTCCACCATAGCTGCAATGGCTAAAACGTTTATAGATATATTTCAGTACATAAGGCGCGTCAAATTGACTATTATCACCTAACTTTGCGCCCTCCTGACGGCCTAATATGTGCGAAGGAGATTTATCACGTTTCTCACACAAACTAATAATAAGAAATCTAAAGCTTAATTTTGATCACCCTGCATGTGAAAGGTGCACCAGTGACTCATATATTATTTTGAAGATAAGTTTTCACAGAACGCAGCGTAAAGTAGTGAGAGCTAAATTGTAGCTGTGTTCTTTTGCCTAAATGAAGACCTCTAAAGTTACCAACTAAACTATTTGGGCGTATAGTTTGCCTAATTTTAGATAATCAAAAGATAAGTTTCCAATTGATAAGATTAAGTGGGCGTATTCTTGGTAAATAGAAAGGCCCCAAAACATTTCCGTTCATATTTTTCAAAAGTATTTCAAGTCGATCATTACCAAAGTTGCCGAAAGCAGCAAAGTGCCTAAAAGTGTTTTTTTAGATGCCGATGATAGACTTTAATGGCGCAATGATAGCTTTTGCCAAAGATTGCCAAGGTGAAAGGTGTCTCCATTGCACAAAATGAGGTCCAACTCCCATTTCCCAAGCATTTGCCCCAGATAAGGGTATCTCTAGCTGTGCTGTAGCCACTGCACTAGCAGCAGACGTTGAATTCTTATGAGCATTCATATATTGTGCAATATCTGGACAGAATATAGAAACTATAAAAATCCTTTTTTAGCGCCATCCACAACCCTTGCTCTTCAGTTTTCTTCATGTTTGCGGCGTAATATTTGCTTATGTGTGAAAGATGTAAGGCCCAGCTGGTTTCGGAAAAGCTTCCGTGGCCACCAGAATGACCGCGTGAAGGTTTTTGCCGAAGCACGCACGCGGCTGGTAGTCTTCTCTAGCGGTTTGACAAGCATGCTGCAGTCGCCCGATGCGCCCATCAGCGGGCAGATAACTAAGCACAGTTCAGGCGTCTCTACACTGAGTAGATGGCATAGTCGACCACGAATTGTCGCCAACAGGGGAGTCAAAAATGGCGCCACTTGAACTCTTACACTCTTGGATTGTTAATGCGTGACGTGCTGTATACCAGTGACTTCTTTTAAAGCCTTAAAGTTACAGGCATTTCGAATCTAATGGTTGGAACCTATGATGGTTTCATTTGGAAGAGTACAAAGGAGCCGGTCCGAACAGCTGGAAAAGCGATAGCGTTGAAAGGATATTAAACTAGCGCTAACTATGCGCCACTTGTAGGGACAGTTATGACACATTTATGTAGTTTCCCAGGAATATAGCTTGAAAATTGACCTTAAAAATGTGCTTACGGGTAAGGGCCGCGCATCACGAAATTAGTGATAAAAAATAGTGAGGCTCTCAACCGCATATGAGCAGAACATTATGAAGCTGCTCTTGTTCACGGCTAACACGACGAAATGAGAGGCGCCGCTGCAATAGAGAGAGTTGCAGTGCAGTATAAAAACATTTAGGCAGCCGATTTCAACATAAAACGATGTGAACTGCGCAGCAGACAAACACGAGCCCTCACTCGCGTTTTTCTCAACGAATTCGTCTCGCTAATTCGCATCCATCCAAATGGGATAAAATGTGCATCAGCTATTCCTACTAGACATGCTAAAATGGAGCGCAGAGTGATTCGAGAAGAATAAAACTTAGAAGGCGTGAGCAGCTGGACGCCATCGTGCCGCGTAAGCTCGTTGATGATGCTGCTGTCTGGCACGCCCCTCAACATTCACATCTGCATCGCCTGAGCACATCCGCTTGTTCAAATACGTTTTTAGGAGCACCACTTCGAACAGGAGAACACTTGACCGCAGAATACAACCAACGAAGTAAAGTGAGCACAGTAGGTACCACTTCAACGTGATGTCCACATCGGAATGCTCCTTTCCTTCGTAGCAGTGGTCGCCTGTAGTATACGCATTGCAGCGTATGTATCGCCAGCCAGTCTCGGAGGCTCGAGACACCAGTGAAAATATCAGGTGGGTTCCTGAGGGGACTGCCCCTGGCCACAATGAAGGTGGCTAGCTGCGTGTCGAACTGCGGATCACCTCAGACGATGCCATAAAAATTCCGACCACATCTGGAATCATCTTCGCTGACAAAGACAAGAGTACCGCCAGCCGCCATCGCAGGGCACCACTTAACGAAAGTTTCGGCGCTGCTTCGGAATGGTGATTCGATCGCCATCAACGCAGCGTGGAGATCGCGCATGAACTCGCTGTGAGTGTCGCCCGTGGAGAGCGCCTTCGCCACGTATGTGGCATGGTCAGTGCAGACGCGGAGCTCCCCGCTCCGCATCTTTGGGACTGGCGTATCGGCGGTGTCATCTGAGTCGAGCCGCTGGCCGACGCCGACGCTCATCGTCAGCAGGCTCTGAATGTAGGCTGAGAGTAGGAACATGCCGAGAGCCGAGAAGGCGTCCAGGGAGTCGTGAGCTCAGGTAGTGGAGGTACGCTGGTGACAGGGTGAGGACTGCGGCCAACGTGGCGACCAGGATACATTCCATGTGGAAGCGTGCGCTCCTTCCTTCCATTTCGTAGAGGAAACAAATGCTATTGATAAAAGCGGAAGCCGAAGCGACGATAATAACCGAGAGGTTCTAGACGGCCCCAAGCCTAGGCCGAGACGGCAAGACGGCCGTGTCTGCAGCATTTATTCTATTGGCGAACCTGAGGCGCGTGCCACAGGAGGAGCCGTGCGATGATGATGGTATGTACAAGTGAAAGAAGGGGATCCATGGAAGACTCACAATATATAGGCATAAACTCATTAACGCTATCGCGCCATATCCTTAATGCGGAGATTAGGTGTCTCCTCTAATTTTGGGTGCACAATTTTTTTAAGAGCATCATTATCATATCGAGCCTTAGATGATTAGACAGAGTGTGAAAAAAAGAAATTGAATTCATGGCCTTCACCCATCCACACTTGGTTGGTGTTTAAATGGAGGATGCGTTCGGCGCTACTGTCTTGAAGTGCGCCAACTGCCGTGGCCCTCATGACGCTTCTTCGAAAGTCTGTCCCCGCCTGAACAAGGAGTGGGCGGTGTTGAAGCAAATGGTGCGGGACCATTCAACGCACAGCGAGGCCGAAACTAGGGTTCGTCGGCGTCGTTCTCGTCGCCGACGATCTACTAGACAAAACGCTGACAACGGCAGAGAAACCCCCATCGCTCCGGATACTTGTCCTCCCCCATCACCGAGTAATGTAAGGCCGGTGACTGGTGAAGCCGAAACGAGTTCTTCAGAGGTGACATGGCCACCATTGCCGCAGCCAAGCTCGACCTTGGTGTCTGAGCAGGCACCACGCCCCGACTGTGCGACGCCTACAGCTGAGCGAGCCCAAGGCAGATATCCAGGCCTAGGTGAGGAAGTGCAGGTGTTCTCCATCCTGAGCATCCCCAGGATTCTGGACCATGCGCCTCGAAAAACAGGTCGCGCCATCTCGCGACAGCCGGCTTCGCGGCGGCGCGTAACTCAATGGCGACGAAAAATAAAAATTGATATTTCGTCGCGGCATAACAGTTAGAAATTAGCTCTCTCGCCTAGATGTTAAATGCATCTTAAAGTTTCATTTAGTCGAGTTTCATCGATGTAGCTTACATATTGCGTTTGCCATGAGCAATGATCTATGACAGCATGGAGCCTATGGCGAGGTCCTGAAAAATACCCCACTTGACTTCAATTTATCGCTCACTACAGCCCTATTTTAAAATATATCGACAAGCTCTAGCAGGTTCACGTAGGGTAATGTCCTACCTTTAAGGAAGTATAAGGTATTTTACATTTCAATGGCGTAAAAGTCTTCCTGCGCTATTTCACTATTGATCATGCATCATCAGCTTTTTCATGAAACGTGTGGCGCCCTCTCCCGGTGCGTTGGAAAGGCACACGTCCCTGCTCGCGGCCGGGCTCGAGTAGCGGAGGCGGCTCGATTCCGGCCGTGCCCTGCTACAGTGCCCCTGCTTTGGTAGGTTGCTTTGGGAGGTTGAGCCTGCCGTACGAATGCGCAGTTTTATCAAAAGTGCCCCCATCGGAGGGAGGCTATGGCCATGGGCTGCTACATAAAATGCTACAAGAAAGCGTGCGCCTTCTATGAGGTATATAGAGGAAATTATAAGAAGACTCTTTTGCTTGACAGGTACATTTTTCATTAAGCGCGTACAGTGACCACACCGGCATAGGTGATAGTGGAATTGCGTACGCAATAACAGTGCAAAGCAATGAAGCTTCTAGGTACTTTCGTTCAAGCAGTGAAATTTGTAATTCCCGGACGCTCATACTTAGAGCTCACTCACCGATAATTGTATATGGTTCTTGCACTGTGCATTCAAAATTGTAAAATCGTGTCTTAATGTCTACATTTCAACACTCATGTTATTAGCCTCAATAGCAGAAAGCTCTTCCAATCTTTTGTCGATGTGGTGCAAGTGCAGCAAGGATGCGTTGAAGTGAATGTTGCATGTGTTGCACATAAGAGGCGGCAAACCTGATGCTGCGTTTTATGCCAGTAGGTTATTTGTCCAATGTAACAATTAGTAGTGTGGTAGTTCACATTTTTGTCTAGGTTGGTAAAGTGCTTCTCACGATTCGATCGTTCGCCGTCGAGAAGGGGTTTACCATTGCTGTAATCGATGCTAGTTTCGGCAATTCTGTAAAGATGTACGTGAAGGATGAACCGCTAACGAAGACTTCATAGAGTGGCATGCTGGGAACTATTCTGAAGAGTGTGCCGTCAGTTCGCAAGCCAGTAACTACGCCGTTACCCAGAGCAGCAATCAAGAGTCAAACTCTAGTTAAATGTTCTTTATTATAATTTAAATCTGCTAA
Organism: Amblyomma americanum; assembly: GCA_030143305.2. Lineage (NCBI taxonomy): Eukaryota > Metazoa > Arthropoda > Arachnida > Ixodida > Ixodidae > Amblyomma > Amblyomma americanum. Next base: position 2,578 of record JARKHS020012456.1, on the reverse strand, counting down.
GAAATGAACAGAAGTTATTGTCGGATAACACGATGTTTAAAAGATTACTGGTTTTCTCCAGTACGGTGACTCGGCGCTCCACCCAACCCGTTTGTGCAATGCGCCGCTAGCGCGATTCATTAGCGACAGGACGCTACATGCTCGCGGCCCTGAATATGCAGTGAATTTACCGTGTTGCGAATATGTGCAACAATACCCATAAGCACTTTCGCACGAGTGGCGCGAACATATTTTTTTTTTGCATAAGTTCCAACCTACCCTCGTTTTTTTTTCTGCCGCTCTCCTATCTACTTTTCGCTATCCTCTCTCTTTGCTTTTAATTCCACCGGTTGCAGTTCCAGTGCTTGAGGGATTAGATAGCAATCGCTGGGCCGGCAACATTTTTAGCTTCCTTTTTGTATTCTCGTCAGTTGTTGTTGCCTCTGAAGTTGTTGGAAAACTACTACTTCTTGGATGTGTGACTCCCGGGGAGTTAGCGCGGCTTTTTAAGCGCACAAACCGCGGGAGTCAGAAGAGGGAGCCGTTTCCACGGAACGATCCAGCGACTTTTAAATGTGCCATGCATCTCCATTTTCCTGGTGCTGGCTCCCTTCCCCTGTCGAGCGGACGGAGAGAATTTCAAGCCGTGGAGAGAAGGGGTTGGGGGCGATGAAAGAACAACTTAAACCGCGAAGAAAAGTTCGGGGAACCTGAAATAGCTTCAAGCCATGAAGAAAAGAGCCACCGAGAGCCCGGCGATCCTTCCATTGTTATAAACCGGACCCCCCTTCCAACGAGTACACGAGCGCCCGCGCGCTGATGCCGACATCTAGCACGGACGCCTCACCTAGGCTTGCTGGCGTCTCCTGCAGTGCGCATGCGCAGACCGGTTTCGGCTTACGCTAAGAGCGCGGTCGCTGAGCGCGTACGCCCTGGAAGGGCCATTCGAGTTGGCGCCTCTAGGCCTTTTTTGGGGTGGGATGACTGTCTTTGAAGTGGCACAGGAGGCCTCCGATAATGATGTCCGGCTTGTGTGTAGTTTGCATCCCTTCCTTTCTGAGAACACTGGCCAAGGTTTCGCAGACACCCTTTACGTACTAACTGCATACGCGTTTTTGCCACCAGCGTGTCCTTAGCATAAGCATATCGAGTTGTTTTCGTTGCATCCTTTTCAGTTTTAGATGATACATCGAGTGAAGAATCTTGGGTATCCATTGCCTAGAAATGTTTTCTTTTGCTGATGATGAGTTTTAATGGCGCACTGGCAACCTCGCACCAAGCGCAATGGGTTGAAGTGTTTTCTTCAACACAATGTTAGGTGGAAGACCATTTTCCGAGCACTTCAACTCAAAGAAACCAAGCGCCAGGCTTCGAGAAAACTTCTACCCATTGGAAATCAGTGGGTACACGGCGACACTGCGGAACGAATCACACACCGTCCTCGAGCCGCATGCTCAAAGCGATGTGTCATTGCTGTTGTCGCTGATTTTAAAACAAATATGCAAGAATTGGGAATCGTCTTAACCAAAACTTGCTTGAATTCCACCCTACCCTTAGGGCACAATTTTCAGCACTGTTCCTCCCAAAAAGGCTACGGGAACAAGACGCACAACACGCAGCATCAAACGGATGAAGAACGTGGAGAGGCGGTAACGGAAAGGGCCAAGGATGATTTGAGCAGGTGCATAGGTACGGAGAAATTCTTTTTCAAGAGCTACACGGGCAGCCGGTAGCAGGGTGGTAGGAGGGAGGAAGAAAAGGACAGTGGGGAGGGGTCTCCTGCTGTTCCTTTGCCTGCCTTTCTTGTTTTTTCTCCTTTTACTTTTCCTCGAATCGTGGAGCGCAGTCCATGGTTGCTTTTTGGATGCGCTATGTTTCTGTTCCCTATGGTGCGAAGCACGAGCTGCACGACATAGTCGGCGCCTCTGCGAAAACGGCCCGGAAAGGTCACGGACGCACTCTTGCCTCCAGGCTGTCACAAAAAAAAACTTACAACCGCTAATGTGTCAGTCCTGGCAAAGGGTTTCTCCACACGCAGACAAAAATCTCCCAAAAAAGACATCAGAATTTCTGCAGAAGATTCTTTACTGCCTTCCGCCAAACTAAGGAATTCCACCAGCCTTGTTAAAAGCACAGCGCATGGCACAGGTAGACAGTGCCACCAAAATCAATTTCGGACGAGTTAGCGTGGTTACGCCAGTTGCAACTAGGAGTGCTAGCACTTCGGTTTTCAGTGCTGTTTCAGTGTTCGGTTCCGTTGCGCATAGATGCAGCTGATGAAGACGACGATATCCAAAATACAGCGCAAGAGACTGGTATTTTATGACGCAGAATGTTCGGCTGCAACGGTGTGGCAGTCGACGGCGGCAAAAAAGCGCTCCGCTGCCGCCGACGCCGGCGAATCGCCCGGAAAAACGCTCCATGCGGGCCACGCTTAACGCAGTAACCAGCAAAACGTATGCGTTCTCGCCGCCTCGGGTTCAAAACTCACTCGCGGCCGTAAAACATTTTCGATTATTTTATTTCAGGTCAAGTAAATTTCAGACATACAAAGAGGCCACGTCGAAATCCAAAATTGAAGCCTCAGTGCTGCAATGAA